>CAJQZM010027446.1:0-40495 GCA_907164665.1 Colias nastes | reverse complement strand
TTTTTTTAGGTTTTTATCATTTTGGAAGGGATTGGCCCTGGTGTAAAGTGTCATGTGCCCTCTTCACAATGGGCAGCGTTGGCCCAACAAAAGATCTTTGATGTTTGCCGCCTAATGGCGATTGCGTATACCCACAATGACGGTCGATCATATACATTTATGCCCTCTAAACTATCATGATTGCCTCTATTCGCCCAACGCTGCCCTGCGTGAAGAGGGCCCACCACGCACGAATGTTCTACAGTACAGACAATACAATTATAGGACGGCCTATTTCGAAATTGTTCCTCCATTGAGAAGCTAAATCGCTTGTTGCCTTTCTTTGACAAATGCGTAGTTTCGTGCGATATATTTGTCTTGTATCTGGGGCGTTTGTTATGTATGTTACCGATTGGTATTATAATTGGCTCGTTTGCCTCGTTATAAAAATCATTTTTATATTTTTTTAGGGTGGAAAAAAGATCCAATTATAATGCCTACTTTAATGAATCCATCAAAATAAATGCCAGTATTTTTATACATGTTTCCAGCCGATATATGTAATGGTTTTATCAACTGAGTAAATAATATTGGTGATAGAATTTATTTCATGTATACCGCATACTTGAAATAAATTTCAAAATAAAATTACTTGCCACTTGAGAGATACAAGGCCAGGTATATTTTTCTAAAAAATATAAGGGATCTTGTATCCATCTCCTAAATCTTACAACTAATAATATTATTCTAGCCGCATATTGAAGTCGGTCTTAAATTGTAATAAAACTATCTTATTTGCATCGAAGTTATCACTGATAAACGACAATACGCTACGAATTGAGAATCTTCGTTGGTTTTTTTTTGTATTTCGGTTGAAAATATATTGCAACACACATAACAATTCACTGAAATTTATTAATATTAGGTCTCTGTGAAAGCTTATTGTTCGACCTTCTCTAACCTTGTGGACAGATCTAGGATGGCCATAAAATTGCAAAGTCTGCCCAATAAATATGGCACCAATGAAATATAGCATTGGAGTAATAACAGAGAGTGCTCTTTGCAACTATTTGCTGTTAGAATCTAGTTTTTCCATTTTCAACGAATCGGTTTGATATTTTTTCGAATTGGAAGCCATTCGGGGCGGAATATCGGCCGTGTGCTTGACGTTATCTGCTTTGGATAACTGTTGCTCTACTTTTCGTTTTCACCTTTAACCTTTTTTGATGACACACTTTTTACAATTCAATTCACAAAATTGGTATCATTTATTAACATTTATGATAATCCAATTATATGGTTGTCAATTATACGTAACTAAGCGAATTAAACTTTTTCATTATAATTTACGACAACAAAGTTGAGACATTCATCCTCTCTCCGAAAATTGTAATTTAGACGATCAAATTAAGGTGAATACTTCAAAAATTAATCATTTATAATTATTATTGCCGTTTTTAAATTAACAGTCTATTAATTTAACAAAAAATATAATTTATCATGAACAATCTTGAGTTTTTTAGAATTTTGTTTTAGTTTAATAGAAAAATATTTTATTTTACAACATAGTAAATACAATACAGAACCCAAATGCTTTTAGTAAAAGCGCTAACTGTACATTAGCGCATTAGCCACAAAACCAAGTAACTGTATGACGACACTAACTCATATGCAAATATCTCAATGTTTATAAACACATTTACTTAACTACTTTAAAACTCGCAACTACATTTCACACGTACCAACTAATGTAATTAAAACAAACACGGCTTTACCAAAATCGTGCGCTTGTCTTGGGTACAGTAAAATGTCGGTTATATTAACATTTTATTCTCAAGCCGAGACAGTGCGGCAGACACATATGAAAATGTATTTGCAAATGGCCTACTTTGAATTCACAACTTTTTGTTTCAATTGTATTGTCCCTTTTGTGTAAAGCCTAAAGAAATGAGTGTGACAAGGATGGCGAATGAATCCGTCAACTTTTTAGACGAAGACGTTAGAGGTCACGGTGGGATTCATATTTTTAGGGACGCTTACAAAGTGAGATTCATATCAATGGAGATCTTAAATGAATTAATTATACATGAATGTCAGTGATATTAAACATTTCATACGAAACCTCAGTTTGAATCCAGACACGTAAAACAGTTATATTCTCCATATGCATAGATCGGGTAGCCGGTATTAGGCTTGGTTGGAAGATTAAGGTCTTAACCCTGGAGAAGACTATATTTGTATCCAAGTACGACAGACCAATTAACTTTATGTTACACAATATACGACGATGTTTTGTTGAATCAAACCGTATATTTCAAAATGATAATACCTGCTATGGAGTAGGCAAGCAAAATTTCTGAACACACTACTTTAAAAACCTACTTAAATTCGTTGAACTAATATTGAAGATAATGATCAGCAATTTCATTAAGAACGATTGCACCACCGTAGTAACAGCGAGGAAGCGAATCAGCCTCATAAATCAAACACATTAACACAAGAAGTAAATAACCGGTAAGATTGTCAATAGTACAATTAGCACGTGTAGACGATTATGTCACTGGTCGTGAATCACTTCGCTTTATGCAAATATCCTTCAAGTATTTGAAGTATCAAGATCGATACAATAAGGAATGGGAATTTTAGATGGTGTCTATCATATTTTGTCAATTTTTTAAAGCAAAACCTTAATGGGTCTGGGTGGATATAAAAGGGAAATAATAATGGTTCCGACAAATAAATAAATCTCCAGCTATCTCTGTCCGACTTTTATTCTAATTTACCAGCGTTATAATAATATACCGACAAAAAAATTCAAAGCATACCGAATAAAATACCTAAATTTTGCTGACACCTATGAACACAATCAAATTACATTTCTACTTAAAAATATATTAAACTTCGAATAACAAAACTAAACTTCTGAATAAAATACTGAACCTCCGACGAGATTACTGGGTAACTGACAACAGAGGTCATGTCAAAATAATCATTCTTTTACGAATTTTATGAGTTATTTAATTTTCTAGTGTTGGTTACCAAATATATTTTTTAACTCTCAACATTGATGAAAATACCGAAACTGGTCGGACCGCGCGAACGGCGTTTGGGTCGCGTTCGGGTGTTTTCGCGTACGTTCGGCGTGACGTCGGAAGTTTCGAGCGCAGTGCGCTTGCAACGACAGCTCGCCGCGTGTTTCGTTTGTTTGTTTACATAAATAATTATAATATTTGTATTTGTAGTTGAAACTAAGGACACTGAAGTATGGATGAGGTACCTGTGTACCGTTCTGACTCTGATGAGGAAGAAGTGGGAGCTGAACCGTCAGTACCGGCGAAGAAGAGCCGTCATATTAAAAGTTGGGTGTTAATCAAACGGTGCAGTGAACAAGAAGCAGAAGAATTTGTGAATGATGAAAAGACTTGGTCAAGAAATTATACGCGGGATAGTGAAGAAGGCCAAAAACGGTTCTATCGTTGTAATAAAGTAAAATCCAAAGGGCCACAGTGTGATTGTGCCTTGTATTTATTGTTTGTGAACGATTGCGAAGATGTTCTTATTTTTAAGACTACTTCAGAGCACAACCATGACCAGATTGGTACGCGAAGTGATTACGGAATTTCGGAAAATGTTAAAAGAGAAATAAATAAGCTGTTTGATTTACGTCTAAAGCCAAAAGCTATATTAGAGGCTCTGAACAAGATTGAAGGGATAAAGGTCCCTTCTAAAAGGCAACTTAATAACTACTTATATGACAGAAGGCGCGAAAAGTATGGAAGAGCTACAATTTACTTAGTCGAACTTGAAAAGTGGATTTTCGATCGAACAACTATTCCCGATGATGAAAATGAAGTTTTTGTGTTTAGCTATTACGTGCTAGAAGATAAAGTACCAACTTTTCGTCTTGCATTGTCAACAAAAAAATTACTCAACATTGTTTGTTCCACTGACGTACTTCACATAGACGCCACCTACAAACTCATATGGCAAGGGTTCCCTGTTTTAGTTCTTGGTACCACTGACAAGAACCGCAAGTTTCATCCGCTTTGCCTTGGTATCTCCACAAATGAACGTCAAGAAGATTTCCAAATGATTTTTGGTGGCCTCAAAGAAAAGGCACTAAGTTTATTTGATCACATATTGGAACCTAGAGTTTTAGTTTGTGACGCTGCTCAGGCTATAATAAATGCTTTCATAGAAGTTTTTGGTAATGCACTTGTTGTTCGTATGTGCTGGGCTCACGCGAAGAAAAATATGCAACAGAAAGTTCAGAAAACCGTCCACAAAACAAAACAGAAAGAAATCATACAGGACATAGACACGCTACATAATGCTACATCATATGAAGTATTTAATGCTGCGTCACAAGCATTTGTTGAGAAATGGCAGACTCAAACCGAGTTTGTTAACTACTTCCAAGAAGAATGGTTAAAAAAGCATCCGAATTGGTTTTTAGGTGCAGCGCCGTGTTCACCTGTCACAAATAATGCGTTAGAAGCTTTTAATCGGAATATTAAAGACCACAACACCTTACGTGAACGTTTTCCGCTTTCACATTTCTTGGCCATTGCGACTGAGATGGTTGGTCAATGGTCTATACAAAGCTGCAAAGAATCTTTACCTGAAGAACCTACTATTGAGCTAAAGGATTGGACTGATGGTTATTGCTGGGCAAAAAAAGATTTAAAGATAAAGATTTTATCATCCAACACAGCATACACAGAATACTTGATCCCAAGTAGCCAAGTAGGAGACGTAAATTACGGCGAACAGTGGTTAAACTTCGATGATTACAAGAGGAAACATTTTGCTTTCTGGAAAGTCAAGGTCCCAAAAAATGGAACTGAAAATGTAAATTGGAAAAAAGGATCCTGCACTTGCCCGCAGTTTTATAAAAAATACATTTGTAAACACCTTCTTGGGCTCGCTATCAGATTGAAACTCGCGACTCCGCCTTTGGAAGCGAAAGCATTACCTATAGGACAAAAAAGAAAACGGGGTCGTCCTACTAAATCCAGACCTGCTCTTATAATTCAATGAATTCTTATAACGCGAAATATTATTAAGATTAGGTACTACTTACCTACCTCTTTATTTTAGGTCATAAGAAGAAATGATGACATTTTCTACTACTGATTAAAGAATATTTTAGATATAATAAACTGAATTTTATTTTATTCTTTGCTCCCTGTACCTGTAGTAACTAGAATTCATGATTATAGTAAGTACATTTTTGTATTTTTAATAACTTTCTGGACAAGCGCCAACAATAGAAATTTAAGTATAACATTGTAGTAAAAATAGCACAGAGTTTATGAAAAATTAAATGTAATTGATGAATTTCTAGTTGGCAAGTAAAGGTAATAATTACAAAGCATTGTTATCAGTAGAACATAATTTTATATGGTAAAAAAGTATTACAGCAATTAACAGTCATAAGATTTTTTCTAAGATTTAAGTATATCATTCGGTCGTTTCGTCATTTTTAGTCGGACAGAAGTAGTCGGAGATTTAGTATTTCGGGCAGTAAATATTATATTTTTAGTAAGGACATTTTTAAATTTATTATCGGAGCTTTTATTACTACCCGATATAAAATTAAATTTCTATCAAAAGAACGATTTACTTGTTTCGTAGATACCGTTACGTACCTAACAATGAACACTTTTCAATAGAACATGCCGCGTTAATGAGCTCAAAAGTTCCCTAGACATCCAATATAACAATACAAAATTATTCCATCCCAATCCAGCATACCTTTAAAAGTGATTATCTCAAAAACCATTATCTTTTATGACTCGATAAATTACAACTTCCAAGTATTCCACTTCGGTAATGTAAACAAATATTAAGTACGAAGTTTTGTCAGTTTCTATGACAAACGTTTCGAATAAACCTTATGTTTAATACCAGAGAGCAGAACTGCAATCAGCAAGTTTTCAATAGGAGCGCAGAATCTCTAAAAGGTTAGTCAAACGAGTGGCACGGCGGTGACTTTTGTGACGATATTTTTCTTTCTTAGAACATTTTCAAGGGTGAAACCACGACTCTTTAACACGTTACCGCATAGGTCAGGTTATTTTCGTCGTATTTACTTTCTTACGCCTCAAAACGCTGACACTACGTAATAGTTAAGTAAGACGGTAAATATAGATATGATTTACGTAAATGTGTTGAATTCGACCAAATAGGTTATCTCTACCAAACGCATGAAAACAACTGCAAGATTATTTAAATTTTATTTTTAAGTATAATATCACTTTAATATAATTACATTCCTGATGGGATTAACCTTTACCCTTTGGACAATGATAAACAAGAATAAAATTTTAAGCATACGGGGACCTTTTTTGAGACCTATAAATAGCTTCAGCCAGAACTGAACTTACGTAAGCGGGTCCGCTGGCACCGGTAAGTTAGTTATATCATCAGTCCGAAACAAATATACGGCGTAACCCTTTTAAAATTCTATTACACCGGGAATAATGTTATCAAATTGAAAAAGGTCCGCGCAGTGACAGGGGAGCCGTACGAGATTTCCATTAACTGACCAAATCCGAACGCCGGAAGCTATACCTCGATATTAGTATCGGAAAATGCCACAAGCTTGTAACAAGCTATTACTTTCACCATTTTTGCCGCCGAGAATAAAGGGGACCATTATTATGAAATACTTTCGCGGTTCACTAACAATGTACTTGAGAAAATATCGTTGGTTAAACAAATTTCGTATTACATAATTTAAGGAAAAATCACGCAGTATATTTACTTTTAATATGTGGCCAATATTCCTACCGTTTATGTGTATTTAAATGATTCGCCGTATTTGTAATTAATAAAACAAATATGATCCTTAACGCCTAAGTTTAAAGCTAAATTGAAAATAGATATCTAGTAATTTTTTTTCAAAACTCCCCAAAATTTTGAATTAGACCTTCAATAGTTCGTAATTCAATGGAAAATAAATTTCCAGTTATTACACATTATCAAAACACTTTAAAACTGAGAATTAGGCAAAGCAATCATCAAATAATTCAGAGTAAATATTCATCTAGACACCAAACCTGTTTGATAGCATATTCCTAGAAGTAGAAAATTGCCTAGTCCACTCGACTCTTCTACAAAATCAATAATCGATGAGAAATGTTTCGCCAGTCTAGCAAACTCCGAGCAAATTTCTAACTCATTAAATCGAATTATTACAGAAACACATACGCTTTACGTGTGCAGAATATTACATTTATTATACGGGGTACCGTGGGGCCAATAAAAGTAAAGCTTGGCTTCACAACTGTTGCTCGAATCCCCGGCGTCGCATTATATCGTCTGTGAAGTTGAACGACACGATACGTGCTTTTTAATTTCCAATACTTCTTGTGTTTGACGAGCTGTTATCCGCAACTTGGTATGGTTAGATGTTTGTTCATCTTTTGTGGAAGCTTATAGTGGCCGTTTTATTTTTCAAGTGAGAACTTCTTTCGCCACGTTGAGCACTTTTTGGTCAGGAAAATTCTTATGTGTTAGTTTCACTGACATGCTCAAGTTATAAAATTACAATTTTAAAATTCTAAGTTATAAATTTTCACTCTTATCGGAAATCCCTAGACTGCTTACTTTTTTTTAAGGATGTATCCATCATCACTATCAGAGTTTTCTAAATTTAAATTTGATAAAGAAAGATACGACAAGATGAAAGATAAGATATTTTTATTCCGCTTGTCCACGACTAGGGCAAAATATATTAATTAAGGATACATACGACGTTTTAATAGGAATATTTTTTTTTTACTTTTGTTGAATTTTTCTAACAAGTTGTTTTATTCTTATAAATTCCCTTCTTCAGGTACATTATAATAACCGTCAAGTAAGTTTAAACATTGTTTTAAAGTAAAAATCTATTATGCAAAATACATAAAACATTTATTATTCATCGAAATGTTCCAAGATAAAAACTCTCACTATCGTCGTCTTCAGTTATCTTTACAATAAAAAATTATTGTAGCAGTCCTCCGCGAACTTCGAGGACTTTTTTAACAAGGTCGTTACCCAACAACGTCGCAGCTTTATTAAATCCATCTTTGTTTAATTCAATCTTGAATGACGTACATTCAACTTTCGACTTTGGGGCTTCGTCGAAAGGTCTATTGTTGTGTACTCGTCTATTTGAAACACTAGGTACACGTACGGATGCCTTCTTAGTAGTGAATTCTAAAGCCTAGAATCAGGCTCGAGTAAAATTAGATTGTATTCGGAACGTTACTGAGAACTTCATTGTTTGAAATGATCCAAACGAACTTAGCTAAACCTTTTGTGAGAAACATTAAATGGGCATGGATGATGTAAGCAGAAAAGTATCAGAGTACAAAAATCAGTTTGTTTTTTAATTGTGAAGTAACACGTAGGAATTGGTGAGTAACCAAACAATGCTTTTTTTTTCTGGTGGTCATATTATGTGCTTTTAACTATACAACACATCGTTAGGACTTGTCATATCTATCTGTGATCTAGCCGACGGGTTATTTCTTCTAACACCATATATTTATGCATACAGACCCACGCGGTGTGCCGCGAGAGATGTTACCTTTTAAAAAAATCGTTTTGAACATTTTTCACTGTATCTTCAAGACCATTACAGTGAATTTAGTCTGCTTCCTATCGCACTAAATAAAAAACTGCACTTACTTCTTAACCAGTATCTTTCCCGACTTGTCCGCCTTCAGCGTGATCTTCGTGTGCAGCTTCTCCAGGAACTTCATCGTGGAATTGTTGTACTGGTTCAGATTATAAGCCAGGCTGAATAGCTCGTCCGTCCACATCTGTTAACAGAGTTTTATATGTTATAAAGACAAATTTATTATAGCTACATATAGTATTGTAGTTTCCTTGCCTAGAAAATGTAAACTACAAACTACTTTGGTTTCAATATCTAGAAGACCATTCCTTTAATCTTACTTGCTTTTAACCAGACTCCAAATCATATCAGAAAATTTAAAAACAATAAAAACAATATTATAGCTTATTATTTTCCATCTATTTAACATAAAATCTCTATTGCTATCCAAATATTGAAACCACTAGACAGCTCTGCTTTCAAATGCCCATTATTACAATTATAATAATTACAAGTATGATTTATTATTTTAATCAGTACGAACCGGTTCAAGAGGAAGTAATTTATTCATCCATCATTCATAATCCCCGTCCCCTTTCCATCCCAAATATACTAAAAACAAATATAACTAACGGCGCTGATTTTGTTTACTTTACACTGAAGATATATTAGTCACCAATTGAAAGACTTGCTTCTTCTTTTTGAGAAGTCACCTAAAATCTCTGCACGTATTTATGACAAATCAAAATACTTCGTAGACCTAGATAAAAATCCGCCTAACAGTTTTACGTGATATAAATTTCAGAATTATTATAATGCTGAACACATTGTACATATTTATGGTGTAGTTGAGCTCCTTTTTCTGGGACGGTTATGATTTTTTTACCCTAGTGCCCGAGACGAAGATTAATGGTTATTCTCGTAAAGATCAATTCATCACCGCTTAAACTATCTTATACCTAATCTATATAAACGTTAAGATTCCTAAAGCTGTCTGAGGAATCATAAACACTGGTGTGATCCACACTGAATAAATAATGTGGATGTGTTCCGGATTATTCGTCGGATCGAATTAAGCTTTTATACATTTATTCTCATTGCTATTATCGATTACAAAGTATGAGATATTATCTTATTTACTCTGTAACGATACCTGAGGGTTATAATTACGGATTGAAGTTAAAAAGTAACACGGTTTATTCACCTCGAAAACCCATCCCACGGCGATTAAACAGTGAAATTGAATAGGATTCGGTTATAACGCGATAACATGAACGCTCGCCAGAGAACTACAGCCAAAAAATCAATTCATACAACACTTTGTACATTTACGTAGTTTCCATTTGTCCTAAACTGTCAACTAACCAACAAACAAAAAAGAACATAGTAACAAAGAGACCGAAAAGTACTCAGAATTTGACATTAACATCGACTTACATGTACTATATAAATACCAACTTTCAAGACGGTCGAGTCGATACAATATCAGACCGGGCGAAACTTTGGGAAAATTCTCTCAAACTCATAAGCACAATACCTTATGTAAAACCAAGTTTGAGGCATGCTCGGTGAAAAGTTTAGTATTTTTGTATGAATAAAGTGCGGACAAACTCTTGTGTCATAACTTCTGCTCCCAACTAAAAGCTTTTAGCCGACCGCTAGGTTAAAATGTACTGTCAACGAAACAATATTTTATTAAAAAGGGTTTTAGTACGACTCGCTGGATACGAGCAACTCATACCGTGATTAAAATTTTTACAAGTATATTCCTTCACCTTTCCGCTCCATTTATTGTTTTACGCGAGTGTAAAAATATATTCGGGAAATTTAAAGTTTACTGCACAAATATAACGTACTATGTATTTCATTAAACTATTTTTACTTCCCATCGTAATAGTTTATTTTTGAAGCGGTATTACTTGCCAGTCGTGCATTTAATTTGTAGCTTATACCGCAAATTTTATGCGAGCATGATTTATTGTACAATATAATCAATTACTAGCAGATTTCAAATGCTGTTTTGAGATACAAATTCTATGTCTGGCTAAATCACAATAACTGTACACAATAAGATTACGTATGACGTCTGGCGATTCTAATAAACAATGATAAAGGAATATGCCACCAATAATCATTTTACCTATTTATTTGAAAAAAAAATTGGTTGTCTGTAAAGTCGGTTTACTGACGATAGTTGAACGTGACAACGTCCGATTGTGCTTCTTTGTCGCTCGTTCCGCGCTCTCGCTCGCACTTCAAGCCTTACATGGAACTCCTCAGATGAGTCAGAGCGAGGTAACGCCGCATGAGTCATGTTTTTTCGTGCGTGCAGCCGGCTCTATCGAATTATAAGACGTTGTCACGTCAAAAATTAAGTAGATAACTATGAAAAAAAAACTCAACATTAAACAAAAATGTAAATCTAGCAAAATAATTATGCCAGACTCTCCATCCAATTACCAATACAACGTTAGCGCAAAATTTCACTAAAGTTTTCTTTAACTTAGGAACAATAAATTCCATAAGATTCAGCTTAAACAGAGACCGAAAACACTAACAAGCTAATACGAGACGATGTTAATTAAAACTTCCATCGCAACACGGCTGTTCCTCCAACTCAAATATTCATCGCTAAAATGGATTGCCCGGGTCCTTCGAGACGGATTTTAAGTTTGCAAAGGGAAAAATTCTTACATTCTCTCCGGTAATTGAAATAATTACAATGCGGCGTATTACTCGAGCAACAGACGGGCAACATTGAGCCGTCGCTGTAGCGAACAAGAAAATAATTATGATAAGAGACAATTTATTAATGAGGAGGGTAAGCAAGGGAGCGCTAATAGAAAACAAAATCATAAATTATGCATTCCCAACGTGAGAGAGGGACGGCGTATAATCGCGGGCCCATGTGCAAAAGAGACGGTACATTAATGACTATAATTCAAAAGACTTTTCTAATTAGTATGGATTGTACAATGAGTATTAGCAGAGAAATGTAGTGTAAGCAGATAAAGCGAAATAATTCCGATTGTTTGCCATTTTAAAGTGCTATCAATTTGATAAACTAGAAGCGAATTGGTATTTAATTTGAATTCACCTGCTATGCAATCGTTTCAAAACAACGCTTTAACGTATCAACAAAAATAAAACCCGAATGAAAATGCGGAGCGCTGAACAATAAACCCACTACAAATAAAACAAAATAATCGTAGCAGTTTCTGTTTTAAACGTTAACTGATGCTTAAATATTTATTCCGCGAAATAGTTTTTTCCACTACTAGTCTACTACTACTGTATACTTGTATGGGGAATATCTTAAAATCTACAAAATCGATGCAATTGAGATTAGGCATTACTAACTATTCAAGGGATTTAACATTGAAATGCCTTACAGTTTACTATAAAATATGAAAAACGTTACGATTTTTTTATTTGACTTTTTTTGTATACCAAATTGCATGTATTAAAAGAAACAACATTAAAAGATATGATTTTGAATTATTGAACATGTTGTCCCAGTTAATGATTGATATCCATATGACCATTTACGTTGTTCTGCTTTTTTGTATGCAAATGCATTATTGTGCGTACTCAAATGTGTTTTATCTATGCATTTTAAGGCAAATATACTATGAAAACCTCACGCCCAGCTAAGCTAAGAAAAATAAATTGAGCATCTTTCTATTCTCCTATACTGATTTACTTTATTCTCGTCTATCCGCAAACCTGTCAACCTGTCCAATGCCTTCTTTTACTTTACTATGGAGGCTTATCCATACAAAAGATAAAGGAAGGTTTAAACAAATTTAAAGAGAACCTTTTTCAAATTAACATATAACCTATACATCATTAGTTTTCAATTCAGTTTTCTTAGTTTTCGTTATGCGGTTTGCATAACGAATGGAAACATTTTAAAATCAAATATTAAAACTATGCAAGTAATCACTTTTGTTTACTTTTATAAAATAATTCTTCAAGTTCACATGAAACAAATTACTATTATGATTAAAGATGTCGCAGCCAAAAGCATTTTCCTGTACGTAATCTATTATAGAGAGAAAAAACCAACACAAAAAGAATTTCCTTAAAAACTTTCAACTTCGTATTTGTTCGAGTTCGTTACTCAGTAACTGGTTGAAAAAAGTTCCAACACGATAGAAAAACAATCACAACTTTTATACGTCGTTACAAGTCCTTTTTCTAACATATTAAATATACTAACTGAAATGAAAAAATATAATAGAATATGGCAACAAAGAGTATTGTAGCTTTCTACCGTAGCAAGAATATAAATAACTAGCTTTCCGCCCGCGGCTTCACCCGCGTCTTCAAAGAATAACCCGCACAGTTCCCGTTCCCGTGGGATTTCCGGGATAAAACCTATCCTATGTGTTAATCCAAATGACCCTCTATATGTGTGCTAAATTTCATTGTAATCGGTTCAGTAGTATTTGCGTGAAAGATTAACAAACATATACATCCATCCTCACAAACTTTCGCATTTATAATATTAGTAGGATACCGTAGTTAAAATATACAAAGTCGGTTGAATAATTATTCAATCTTGTTTATCAATAACAAACAATCAAACCTTTCATCAAATTAGATAACATAATTAATAATAACTGCAATCGCAATACACTAGAAAACCGACTTAACCTACTTCAAGCAAAGCTTAATCAAAGAATGCATAGGTACCTAAATTAAAAGTAATAGGTACTATTTTCTATTGATATATAATTTATGTTGGAAAGTCCATTTATGGTAAGAGAATCAAAAGAAGTGATTAAGGTAGTGTTATTATGACCAGACCACAATCAGATTAAAAATTAAAATATATCAATTAAAAAGTTCAATCATTTGTTCTTTTATTCCAAAGCTTAAAAAAATATTTCCTTTTACCAGACATAAGTTTCAAGAAAAGCAATAAAAAGCTCAGGTTCAAAATTATTATCGGAAACATTAAGCTCTTAAGCATACATTGACATCGATTAATACGTTAAAACAACGTGCGTCACGCCATAACTATAAAATTTAATTTATTTTACCTACTGCGATTTTTATACTTTTGCGAATTTATTGATATTGTTATAATATAATACGAGTATGTGACGTTTGCCATGATTTAAAACAGTTAAATATTTGAGTTTCGTTTTATAAGTAACTAGCGACCCGCCCCGGCTTCGCACGGGTGCAATAAATACACTACAGAAAAACTGTGAACACGCTCTTGCCACACCGGGCGGCCGGCCGGTACCGCCGCAAACGCTACGTCCCGCGATTTTTAAATCTGTAATATCTTCGAAAATATTCACTTAAATCATACGGTGTAAAGGGCCATATAGATCTATATTAAATGAACAACGTATTCAAGGTATTTAATTGGTTAAGGATTAATGCTGTATTGGTTAAAATCGCTTCGAAAATTAGCCATTATTTGTCGTATAAAGTAAATGACAAAAAAAAGTTATTGTGGGTTATCCATAAGAGATAGACATATACCATCGCGGACTTTTCTGTAGACCTTTTCAATGTGTACAATACTTAGTACATTATTTTGATATAACTCGTAGGGTTCAGCCTGCGTTTGCAATGTAAGCGGAAAAAGTGTAATTATTTACGACATCACATTAGAAACCTCAAAAATAACAGTACTTCTCCACTATTTAATGGATGTCATCATACATATAAACCTTCCTCTTGAATCACTCTATCTATTAAAAAAAACCGCATCAAAATCCGTTGCGTAGTTTCAAAGATTTAAGCATACAAAGGGACATAGGGACATAGGGACAGAGAAAGCGACTTTGTTTTATACTATGTAGTGATGAATAAGTTACCTTACTTACCTTATTAATTAGTGACATAAGCTTTTTCCATGAACATTAATTTTTTCCATTTTACTGATCAAAGGACAAAGCTGTAGTAAGCTACGTGTAGATTATAATTTAAGAGCTTCGTCAGCATTATCCTTTCGGCATTTCAAATAAGGATACATAGCTCATTCTCTAACATTAAAGGGCCCTCTTCACAATCGAGAGCGTTGGCCCAACAAATGATGGTCGATGTTTGCCTCCATTACGGCGATTATGAATAAATATCTACAATGACAGCCGATTTAGGCCCTCTACACTATCGTGATTGCCTCTACTCGCCCAACGCTGCCCATTGTGAAGAGGGCCTATAACATACCAACACATTAATTATTACGCAGTACTGTTTCTAGGTGGCATTGTAGTATAAATTAATATGTAACTAGCATTGGTCTCATGTGAGAACCCTTCGTGGTTTCATGGCTTTACGGCATTTGGCTGTGAAAACAAAAATATAGTTCACATAAAGTTTGGAACGTTATTTGTTTGTGGTCGACAAAGCTTTATTATTAACAACGTAAACTTGTATATGTTACTTTATAATGCTTTGTGACATACATACGAAAGTTGTGCGTTTGTTAATAAATGCATTATTGACGTGACTACGTCTTATAATTCGATAGATCCGGCTGCACGCACGAAAAAACATGACTCATGCGGCGTTACCTCGCTCTGAGGCGTTCCATAGGCTTGAAGTGCAAGCGAGAGCGCGGAACGAGCGACAAAGAAGCACAATCGGACGTTGTCACGTTCAAGTATCGTCAGTAAACCGACTTTACAGACAACCAATTTTTTTTTTTAAACTTTTAGGTCTCTAATTTTTGTGTTTAAGAACACAAAAATTGGAATTACATAATTTATCTTAATTATTAATAAAATAAATTATTTTAATTAAAAGTTTTAATTAAATGTACACGTACGCACACACATTGCGCTTGCTTGTGCGGCGATGATCTTACTACACCATCGCCTGCTCTTTGTGGTATAAAAAAAACATGCTATTCAGAAACGTACAACAAGTCACAGAGCACAGTCAAAGCTTTGGCTGTCGCAAAGAATGCGCCGCGTAAACTTCCAAAATGTTCCCGCGCTCATTCCGCCCGGTCTGCAATTACACGGAAATTCCTATAGAATACACGTGCTGCAATATCTTGACACGTTTCCTGAATATTTGTCCGCTCGTACCGCATCAATGGAATTTGTAGCGCGGTTTCGAGTCTACGCCGATAACTATGAGACATCACTACATAGTATTAAACGTAGCTTTCTCCGTCCCTATATCCCTATGTATGCTTAAATCTTTAAAATTACACAGCGGATTTTGATGCGTTTTTTTTTTAATAGATAGTTATTCAAGAGGAAGGTTTTAGTATATAATTTTTTTTTTTAGTATTTTATTTATTAAGCTATTGCATAGCTTCTATCGCGGGCCTTGAGCGCGGGGACCGAATCGAGAAATTCCGTAACGAAAAACCTCACGCTCCCCACTCCGACGGGCTCGGAGGTGTGGCTTGAAGGCATGCTATGCAATAGCTTTATCGCGGCAGTCCCCGAGTGCCACACGTCTTTTTTTTATTTATATTTATTTGGTGTGCCAAATAAATATAAATAAATAAAAGTTTTAGACAAAGCAGGCGAAGCCGTGGTCGGAGAGCTGGTACTATAATGTAGTGGTCATAGTTAACATCTCGATTAGAACACGTGTTCAAAGCGATCTCCAATGATTTTCGTTAAACAAACGGTGCGGATAATAAAACGTAATAATTCAACGTAAATACATCCTTGCTCTCCTACGGGATTATATTCGAATCATTTTGCGGAAATCTATTTCTGTACATCTAATATTCGTTCTTTCTTTTCAAATGTTAAAGAAACAAGAACGAAACCCTATATAATAAGCTGGAAAAGTAAGTCGAAATCAAACAATAAGCATAAACACACATCATTATACTAGTAAAAGCACGCAAAGCTCGTATCAAACGTGAACTGCCGAGTCATGGAGTTTTCCACAATTCGAACAGCACTATAATCTCCACTTTACGGCCAACTATCGTAGCGACGTATTTCACTTAGGGGAAACACATTACCTGTTCCGCGAACCCCATGGCATATCAACATTACCGCGTTTTAATGGCACTTACAGCAATTCAATCTTGGTGAGTAGTACATCTATAATTAGAGCACAATACTGCAGCCACTGACGCTCCTTCCGACCAAGCCTTCGTGAGAGCCTCTACAATCTACGTCATTACCGACAGACTCGATTGCAAATTGAAATCTACTAACCTACTATTTGCGATAACAACTAGCATATAACACAAAAATTACGTATGAGAAAAATATTTTTTGCCATTTACATAACAGCTGCTACGAAAAATCTAATATCTTTATTTAGTCAATACAAAATTCAACGCACAGTATAAAATTACATTTCATACAAATATAAATCAACATGGAAAATTCTAGATTTCATTGAACTATGCAAACACCAACTCATCGGGTGGCCGAGCGCTATAGGTACACGCATCGAACCTTTTTCATACTCAAGCACCCTTCCATAGTAATATGATAACACTGTTAAATTCGTAAATTACGAGCATCGGCCACCATTATTGATCCCCGAGGAGCGGTGCCTTCGTAGGGATAGAGGCGTGGCTTGGTCTAATTTATAGTGGTGATCTTGTATTCATTAGCCGGTTTTATGTCGCCGGTAATAAAAGGTCCCCGTCGTACCGGAGCGCGTAAGGTGAACGTAAAATATCCATTTCATATAGTTTTTGATGCGCCAATTTTATTAGCTTTTACCTGTATTGGTGGAGCTCTTGACGTCTCTCTACTTCCGAATATATGGCATTTTTACGAGTCTTAAAAGTAATTGTTTGCATTATCTAGATGCATTTGTTTTCAATTTCGTCATAAATAAGAAAGAATATTAGATACTATAGTACAACGACGCGTGTACTTTCTAAATAGAACTGGTAATTAAATTAAGGAGAAGTGTGCAAATGTAACATGCTCTTAATCTTATTTCTGTCACTTATTTATTAGGAAAACATCCTCGGCTCTTGCTATTGTTATTGTTAGACACATCTATATTAAGGTTAATGTAATATAAGGTCAATTGGGTCACAGGGAAACTATAATGCTTTGGTCATTTGAGGAAATTTCTATCGAATTACAAACAGGCAAAACTTTGTTTATAAAATCGTTTTCATTCATACATGAGTATGAATGAATATTTTTTACTCACTTATGACGTCACTGACCTGGAATTAATCAAATAGTAAATAGCTTTATTTATAAATAAACGAGAGAAACATTACAAAGGTATTTTATGCGTATGAAGAATTCACGAGGTATCTTACTCATGAAAACATTTTTAATTATGTATGCGAGTGTTTACTGAAAGTGTTACACTACTCAATAAACATATTTGAAATGTTGCAAAATTAATTCAACCTATTAAATTTTGTTTTTAACCGACTTCAAAAAAAGGGGGAGGTTATTAATTCGGCCGGTATATATATATTATATATATATTTTTCTTTATGTATGTACACCGATTACTCCGAGGTTTCTGAACCGATTTACGTGATTCTTTTTTTGTTTGATGCGGAATGGTGTCGAATTGGTCCCATAAAAATTTTATTATTTTATGAGCATTTTTGTCTGATCTCGATGACTTAATTGAAATGTAGCAAATAACTTTGATTCACTTCCCGGTAACCGTTAAAAACCCGGTAAATTTTATATACACGTATGTAAATTGGATAGCGATGAAACATTATCATGACATAGAGCTGATTTGATGATGGAATCGGAAGGTGGCCATAGAAACTCAGTAATACAGTAGCACCTCTATAAGTCGAACATCAAGGGAGACGCCAAAAATTTCGAGTAATAGAGTTTTCAACTTATGGAGGATTTCGACTTAGGCGGATTTTGATTCGACATAAAGAGTTTGAGGTTTATTCTTATCAATTTTGAGCTAGAGAGGTAAAATAAATTAAAATTCAACTTGCAGAGGTGACAAACATATTTTTATTTATTATAAATCAACATTATTTCAAATTATTTGTAAATTTTTTAAAAAAGTCAGTATTTTTTTGCTTTAGATAATTTATATAGCATTGTCTAATCTATAAAGAGCAGAAAATTCTTCTTTTTCAGAGTTACTGGTTTGCTCTATAAAATTACGTAAGGTATTCAATGCGATTCGCACCTCTTTGATGAAAACCCATGGAGCGCATGTATGTATATTGACTCAATTTTATCGAGTTTGGGCTCGTTTGATTCGTGTTGAAAAATACACTAAGAAGTATTAAATAAAAATAACTACGTTAAAAACAACCGACTTCAAAAACGGAAAAGTAAAAAATAAAAGAAGATTTGATATTATTAATTACTCCATATTATTTAGATGTGCTATTTATTTATAGTAATTAATAATATCAAATCTTTTTTATTTTTTACTTTTTCGTTTTTGAAGTCGGTTGTTTTTAACGTAGTTATTTTTATTAATTTTATTAAACTAAAGTAACATATCACAGTCAAAGTAATTAAGTTTTATCTTGACAATATACCTACTGTAGAGGTTTAATCAGTGGCCATCCACCTGCAAAGTGCAAACGTCCTTTTTATCATAAAGGACAAATTATTATTATAATCAATAAAATATTTAACTTCTGCATATGCAAAGCTCACTAACTTTTTCAGTTTTATTATATGATACAGATTCCTATAGGTATACCATGATCATTTTTCAGATACTGGAAAAAAAATTGTAAGTATAGATAAGGACTATTTTAAACAAAAAGCCGGCTTCAATTGAAGATGTAGACGAAGTCAAATAAGTACTTATGCATTATAGCGAATAACTTATATCATTACTACTTCTTAAATAAATCTAAGATTATACAAAATTATATGTTTCATAAAATATAATACACTCGAATTGCAAACCTCTTTTAAGTAAACTTAAAATCAACCGAGACCCAAAACATCAGAGGTCGCAACATTATATCAAACAATACAGATTAAATATTCCACCTGTACGTTATATTATCTATGAAAATTTAACGTCATACTCATACACATTTCAAGAAAGAAGCCGTCCCCAGGGGCGTTTCTATGACGTCTTAAAGCAGTATTATTTCCAGTATGGAAAAACGACAGCGCTATATAGGTCGTGTAGCGCCATCACTTACGCACACTCTAAGACATCAGGGTAACTCCTGGAGGTCAAACGCTAGGGGCTGTGAAACACTCCATTTGATTAACAATTCCTCTATTTTCTAGAACAAACGTATAATAGACGCAACCATTAATTCGTACCGAATGATACATGTTTATTTTCCTTGCGTATCCATAAAAAACTGTTACCGATGTGTAACATGTGATGATAATATATTTTCACTCGTATATTTTACTTTTATTGCCGAATAGACAACGAATAACATTTGCTTATGCGAGTAAAATATTTGGATAAGCTGTTATCCTTGTTGTATTGGGCTAGACGAAATTGCGGCAGACATAATAAATACACGCGAGGGAGAAATTGTACAAATTTATTGCTTCACTGTTAATACAAACAAAATTAATTTAACCTTCCAAAAATATACAATTGTAACAAACAATAATAATACCAAATTTGTAACATGCAGTATTTATAAAACAATTCATAATTAAGTTTGTAAATAACAACAATGGTCGATAGGAAACCATTGTTCAAGCAATTGACAAAAATAAAATTAAAGAGTTTTCTGAATTTATTCTTGTAGATTTGCCGAGATTCAAGATCCAATTGAAGCACTCTTTGTTAATTGGAGGATTGTTTTGAAGAGGACAAAAAAATCTGAATGACAACAGTATTTATCGCTAACAAAATATCATACCTGTAGCTGTACAAATAATTAAAAAATAGTACAGAGGTCCTAATAGAAAACGTTTTTAAAATCGACCGAGTAATTTCTGAGTCTTTTCGTTACATACACACAACATTCCTCTTTATAAAAAAATTCTGTAGGTGAAACACTAGCTGTGCCTCGCGGTTTTACCCGCGTGGCTCCGCTCCTGTTGGTCTTAGCGTGAAGATATATAGCCTATAGTCTTCCTAGATAAACGGGCTATCTAACACCGAAAGAATTTTTAAAATCGGACCAGTAGTTTCTGAGATTAGCGCGTTCAAACAAACAAACTCTACAGCTTTATAATATTAGTATAGATTAAATGCCAATACTCCAATAGCAAGACACAGGCCTGATATACGTAGATAATAATCAATTAATACTAGTCTCCACTAGCCAGTCCGTCCAACAAACTATACGCTATACAAATATGACATAGACGAGGCTAGAAACTGAATCAGTCCGTCCCAGCAAACTGAACTCTATACAAATATGCCTGTACTCGGCTAGAAAGTGAAGCGGTATCAGATTAATCGCCAGCGTCCCCGCAGCCGCCGGTACCCGCAATCCGATCAACTTACTTAGCAAACCCACTTAACGGAGCCTGATTGTGATTCAATATACTGCCTATTTAATCGCTGGTATTTTAAATATAAATCTATAAAGAATAGAAAAAACCCGCCTCATGATCGAATTTTTTCTATTCTTTATAAATTTATATTTATAAAGCATTTGAATGCCATAAAACCAAAAATATCAAATTCGCTGGTATTTTTCTGCTGATTTACTTTTAGCATTAAATAAGAGTATAAGTATTAGAACTTAGAAGAAAGGTAAAAACTGCAGTGGACGTAAATAGTTCTTGAATTATGTAGACTACCACATGAAAGCTTATTTTATGTCCTGGGATTCAATCGACAAAATACTACACATGTTCCTACATAAGAACACAATTATTCAAGTAGTTCTTCAAAAATGTGAACCATTGCAATCTATACTAATATTATAAAGCTGAAGAGTTTGTTTGTTTGTTTGAACGCGCTAATCTCAGGAACTACCTACTGGTCCGATTGGAAAAATCTTTCGGTGTTAGATAGCCCATTTATCGAGGAAGGCTATAGGATATATATCATCACGCTAAGGCCAACAGAAGAGGAGCAATGCGGATGAAACCGCGGAGCACAGCTAGTATCTAAATATTTAAAAAATAAATCTACCTTTTCTTATCCTACAATAGATTCTCAATTGCGGATTTCTGTTGTACATCTACAAGATATTCGTATATGGCTCCCATTACGGGTAGATGTCCGCCCGTTATTCCGTCTATTAAAATACCTTTCAACCGTCTGACCTTTCCAAATTAAGTATTTTCTCACTCAACGCGAGAAATAGTAAAACACATCTATAAAAGAGAGAACCTTTTAAATTAACAATCCGTGCCAAAATTCCCGCTGAAATCTTTCATCCATACACGTAGTATAGTATTTTTAATCTAATTTCACGTACGAACTACGTAATCACCGGTGGAGAAGAGAAATTAATGTTCACCGACAAACAAATTTAATACAGATTAAATTACTCGCGGCGAACACTTAAACACTTTTATTTTGACGTAAACTTAATTCCGCCGTAAAATGTGGAACGGACCGCTTTATATTTGTAGGTGTTTAATGACTAAAGTTCAGACGGCCACGGCGATATAAAAAGCTTTAGATGTTTAGTGTTTTATGTTCAAATAAATATACGGGCATAAAGACAGCGAAGATAATTACAGCCGATAACTGCGGCGCGGGCGCTCGATAGTGCGGGTGGAAAAGTTGTTTCAAAAGTATGTACATCAAATACATGTTTCAAGACACACTATGTAGAAACTGACTAATAATTATAATTACTTTTAATATTTGTCATTTTAATGGATTATGGATATCCCTCTTATCCTGAAAAAATTTTGACAGAACTAAACTACAAGTATTGAGTTGCAATTCCCATAATAGATTTTACAGGTTGAGCAAACAGTTTAGTGTATTTGGCGGCCTTATCACTTAGTAATGATCTCTTCCAGGCATCTAGGACAGAAGGTAATCAGCTCAATCAAATTTAAAAGGTCTTTTCTAAGGGTAACCACAACATACCTGAGCAATCTCCTTCCTCGTACAGCAGAAGTTGACAAAGGTGACGTTCACGAAGTCGCACCCGTGGCAGACCGTCACCGTCTTGTCTTCGAGCGAGTCCTGCGAGCCGATCAGCACCACGTGCCGAATCTTTGGGTCCTGGAAAGAATGACTCAGTTATTATGGAGTTCTAAAATATATGATACAAGTATTGAAAAGAAGGATTTTCTTTTCAGTAGGTGCTAGTGTAAGAGTAAAATTTATTTTTATTAAATCCGCCAGGGCTGAACAGGGGTAAGACGAAATATAGCCTATGTCACATAGAAAAAATGTAGCATTTTGCTGTTGAAAGTAATTTTAAAATCGGTCCAGTAGTTTGTGTGATAACCAGTGGCGTGCCTAGGGTGTAAGGACTGGGCAAGCCCTTAAATTTTTCAAAGTGTTTGATGGGTACCCTTTTCATGAATAAGATACCTACCTAGGTATACTGTGTAATTATGTTCGTTATAAAACTTATAAAAAAACGTGAACATATTACATACCGAATCAAATCTTTTAAATTTTCACGCGCGCCCGCAAACAGTTGAGTCAAACGTTTATCATTAAAATCGATAAATTATATAAAACTGTATGACATTATATTATTAATAAAATTGTACAGATCATTAATTATATTCTAATTCAAAACGCCAATCTTTCTGAAGGAAAGATTTTATAACATCGGAATTATAGAAAGTAGGTGTTTGTTTTAGAATTCAATTACCTAACAGCTCCTTTTCTATGGCAATTATTGATACCTAATACAGAAAGGCGTTCTTGGCCAAATAAATACACAAGTATTTCTTAATAATTAATACGTACCTAATACCTATGAATACGATTTAACGATGAGAAAGCACGTTCCGTGGAAGAACTACTAAAATATTTACTAGCAGGAATCGTAACTACCAAAATATGTGCAAGTTTCAACAGCTGGGGAAAGGCTTCTTCTAAGCAATTCTCATTCATGAAATCGTTCGTAAACATTACAATTAAAATTTCGTTTATGTGACTTACTAGTTTCGGTAATGCACAAATCGGGAGTTGCTTTTGATGAAGAAATTAGGTAATTGTTTTTCAGTAAAGTTTAAACCTTCACGCGTCCTATGCACATTGTTTGTGTGTAACTAAATCTGTATTTTATAGTTGGACGCGTGAGGGATTAATGATTTTACCTTTTCCCCGCTGAGCACAAAGCAAACCATCACAATTTACAACACAATCTGCTGTCGCGACACTTATTTTACCACAAAATTCGAAAAACTTAACCTAAATTACACCAGTATAATCACCCGCTCAAACAAATTCACGACGTTCGTTCGCGCAATCGTAACTATCTTCACACTGTTAAAGCCGGGCTTTTTTTCCCATATTAATTGCTATCAATTGCTATAGAGATCTATAGCTAGGTATGTATCTACTCCGACGAAATTTCATACGTTAGAAGAGATGAGCGCAAAGCCCGGTAAAAGCCCACGCGTGCAAGCGAGACACCGCACTGTTAATAATCCATCCAATTTAGGTTGTAACGTCCAAATAAAAGGTACGACCTTATTCCGATAGGAAGAAGGATGAAATTAAAAAGTTTACTCGAATTCGTCATTGTTTTATGCTAGGCGTATTATATATTATATTGTAGGTGAGTTTTCATTGAATTCGGAGCAGATTATGAATTGCTCATTGCGCGCGAATATTCAAACGTGAATATGGGTATTTTCCTGTCTCGTAGCGAATTTCTAAGGCAAGCCGGGCTTTTCGGCTTGTATGAACGTACCGCCACTGGTGATAACACTACTAATGTAATGTACTATTTCTCTTTACCAGGCATACGTACGAAGTAGTTTGGAATATAATTGTATTATCTGGGATCCACATGAAAAAAAATATATTCTTATGTTAGAGAAAATTCAAAAAAAGTTCTGTAGGTTTGCATTTAGGCAGATGTATGGATACTATCCATATATGTACCCGTCTCTTTATGTGTATGGTATGACAGGCTTTTTCAGTCTTGAATCAAGGCGCAAATACATTTTACTGGTACACATTTATCAGGTGCTAAATGGTGGTATAGATAACCCATTTAGTCTTGAACGAATTTCTTTTAAAATTCCTCCAAAGTTTATTTATAGTGTAGCGGCTCCTTCTGGTATGGGACTACGTCGAGGTCGTGATTTCCTTGCTGTGCAGCAAGGTGTAAGAACTGTTTCTGGCCGTAACGCCCCCTTGGTGCGTTCGGTAAAATTAGTAAACGACTTGCTCGCCCTGCTACCCGAGACAGATTTATTTAATACGTCCATAAATACATATAAATCCTATGTTTTTAAATTCTTAAGTCGATAGTTAATGAAAACTGTATCCTATTTTTAATATTTTGTGTAAAACTAAACATGTAATGCTTTGGGGTAAAACCTGTTAATTACTTGTTGTTATGAAATAAATAAATAAATAAATAATATAAATACTAAAACACACATTTCATCTTTAGAATGTTAGATTCTAGTAGGTATAATCATGTTAAACATTGAAAGCTGTCTGACGTTAGAAAATAGATGATACAATTTCCCTAAAGATCCTGCAACAAGGCTTTTGAAAAAACCTTGAAACATAAACAAACTTTGCAACGTATACGGGCTAACAATCTCTAGAACTTTCTTGTTGAAGACTCGATATCCCTACGGGGATCTCAAAAATTCATAGTTTGTATTTGTGAACAAACAATTCTTATATGCAGTGTTCAGGTATTGAGAATATTCGCGCCTGGCCTGGAGACGGGCTGCCGCCGAGGGGCTCGCGGAAGAATTCCAACCAATACCCGCGGCCCCATCATTAAAGCGGCTCGACGGAACACAGTGGGGTTTTAGTCGGTAAGAATCCGACATGACCCACGGCTCCTTCCTTTGGAAGATTTCCCCACTTAAAAAAAAAGGTATTGAGAATATTCACTATATTACCCTGTAGACTTTATCGTCCGTTACAACATAGTGGTTTGGTGCCAAGACTGGTAGTAAGATTAAATATATAAAGTACCAAAGTACAATGTAGGTGAGCACGTACAAGACCTTTCGCTCTTTCCGTGAAAAATGATTCCAATATTCCGTTCGTATTTATTGTAAGTCTCGGCTAATGTATACTTAGCATTGCCATTCAACTGTGTAATATAAATTGTATAATTTATTAATAAGAAGATAAATTGCAAACGGTCTACTCAATCTCGAGGCATTAGCTTTGCTATTAGGAAGACAATGATTAATTCCTGAGAAAACGTAAAAACCTACTAATCTTAATCTAGTATTAATGTTGTATTAATATAAAAGCTACACTGTGAAATGTATATCTCTCTTTAATTATTGAGTTTTCTTTTGAAATGTTACTATAGTTTTATTATTTTTTTAAGTCCAATTACGCCACTAAAACAAAAACTAGCAGCATTACGTGTTCCTAAAATTTCTTAAAAATAAACTGTATTAGGATAATAAATAAATCCAGATAAAAATCTTTTTTAAACTCGTATTCCGAAGCCTAACCTTCGCTCGAATGTTGACATGTATTTTATTCACGCAAAACGTTTGCTCGCACGCCACGAGTCTTCATGAAATAATCATAAATACAGAACAGTGTTGTTTTATAGTCTATGTTTAACAATAGCACAGCAAATATTATTCTGAAGGGTCAATAAATTTCAGCGCTTACGACTGTGTCCTTAAACTCATTAACAAGACAAGAACGTGACTATGCTTGTCCAATATACCTAATTAATGGTTTGCCGAACGGTATTGGAAAACTTTAACCCTTTTCACGAAACATTTTGGCACCATGTACTCCATCTCTTTGAAAGCCATTTGTATTAAAATTTAGTCTTCATGGAAAACAACGTAATAGTTTATTAAACTCTTCGCTTAATGGGAATACAAGTTATTATACTTTAAAACGCTTTATGCTATCTTGATTATAATAAATCTTTCGTAGTAATGAAATCTTTTAAGATTATTTTCAACGCCCGTGGGCGTCAGATTTACTACGAAATGGCAATACAAATCAAGTACCGAAATCAAAACACAATTTTATAGATCTTTTGGAAAATATTATTAACTACAACTTGTAGTTGCATTACAGTTTTTTAAACTAAATAAAAATATCAAGTCTAATTACGAGGAACAATTTAAAAAAAAAGATTTAATAAAATTCATTTATCTATTGTCGTCACAATTAAACTAATATGGAATGAAAACCAACTTAACAATACATAAAGTTACATAGAATTTACTCGTTTTCTTCATCAAAGCTTTATGATTCACTGTCTCTGTATATTCCAGCATGCAGTATGGACTATGGAGATATCTTTGCATTTCTATTGTAGAACTCTACTCAACTCTACATTTGTAAGATTTGCAGGCTTATGTAAAACTATGTTTTGTTAGTGATATCTTTTACAATATTACTTACATTTAAAAGCTCGTTTTGCTGTTCGTTCGCTGATAAATAGTGAAATATATTTTATTTACGGTAGGTAATATATTACTACCTCACACTAATCTTCAGTCGTATTTATTGGCAAGGTTCATACTGGTTTTAAAACAGCCTATAAAACGCATACTTAGCAATAAATAAATTTGAGTATACTTATACTGGATTTTCATAGGTCCTACGTATGCTGAAATGTTTTCTAGTACAATTCAAACATATACAATAAAAAGTATCTATATCTATACATATAATAAAATCGTAGGCAAGTCAAAACTGAACATTGAATATTTTTTTAAAAGAATACTTGGGGTGTGATCTACAATAGAAACCAAAGCCAAAAATATAGTTTTTAAAATTTTCGTCTGTTTGTCTGGAAGTATATAGTCGGGAACTATGCGGGTTATTCTTTACCTAAGCGGGCGAAGCCGCTGGCGGAAAGTTAGTAATGATATAAAATCCTAGACCAGCCCACTCAATCCTAGTCATGTCACTTATAATTCGCTAATTCGGTCTGACTGCATCCAACCAACGCATCTTCGTCTCCTACGTAACACCCGACTAGAATCTTTTTATGTTCAAGACAGACAATTTGCTTATCTGTCTGCTCCTAATTATACACTCCGACGATCTTATCGACCGTCGTAGTGATAATTCGGAATTGCTAGACGTAATTGTTCAGAAGATAGTTTCGATTTCCATACAAATTGTGAATTGAACAAAGCAAGTACAGTAATAATGATAGAATTTACATTCCAGGCTCATTCTCTACAAAAGCACATGGCTTTATTGAATTTGTGAAAAAAAAACATTTTGCTATTTCAAATATATATTTTATGTTATTTTATTGACTTGCTTCGTTCCAGTTCAGTACTTTTCATCAGAAAATAACAAGTCAACATCCAATTAAAATAACACACACATCTAAAAATCAAAACTTTATTATTCGAATATTTGAACTTTTACCGAAACTGTAAAAAAAAAGGTTTAGTTTTTTCTACAAAACAAAATTAGCAAGACGCCTGATACAGAAAATGTGTAAGAGTAGGTAACGCCTAAAATCACCTACGCTATTATTCATATAGTTTTCACACCACTAATTCCTCATTCTCCGAGAGAATAATAAATAATATTTACTACAACGACTATGAAGCGTATGTGATACATTAAGGTATTAAGACCGTAATCAAATAGGATAATGTAATATCCATTAGGCGGGTTCACACAGAGCGAACAGCCACGCGAAGCAATTCTGCCCGAAGCAGTTCGGTCAGTGTGGACGTGGCTCAGCCGTGGAAAGCGCATGTGCCGTCATTTTAAGGCATTAAGATCGTAAACAGACCGAATAATGTAATATCCAATAAGCAGTTCCCAAAACACCGAGCCGCCTCGCGCATCAATTGCTTCGCGAGGCTCAGCGCTCTGTGTAGACGTGGTTCGGCGCGTGTGCCATTATTTTCCTCGAGCCACGTCCATTATGAACGAGCCACTCTATATTGACCGAGCTATTTCGCGAGGCTGCCCGCTCTATGTGAACCAGCCTAATGACTAGACCTATCAACTTCCACTCCGACTAGACATGTTGAGTATGATCTACTAATTCAGTTTAATGGGTCGTCGTAATATAACAGATGATTATAATCTGTGTTATACCTATAAGATTATTAACGAGAAAATCCTCTAGTAATTTCTGAAAATTTCAACAGATTTTACTCTTTTCATTTATATAAGAGATTTTGCTAAAATACCATGGATATAATTTTTAATTAAATATTATAAATCTAACATGATACTCAAAGCAGTAGAATTGCTAAAAACATGAGCTTTTTAAAGAATAAGTATACTTAATTATTATTTACGTGTATATTTTATCTCAGTACTGCAGAATAATTGCAAAACTCATAAGAATATTAAAAGCGTCAAATACAAAAAAATAAAGTACACTGGTCTTTTTGATCCATTGCCAAAGGCACTGTATCTTATCTGCATTATCATAAAAATATTCATTTTACCAAACCCATATATTAATAAACACATTTATGCAATAAAAATTTTAAGCTTATTTCCAGTTTACGTAAAATGAAAACTAAACTAATTTTCTATAGAAACATGTAATTTTCTGAATAACGTAGAAGGTAAACACCGTAGCGCTACGCAATACCCATTACTGCTACGGCGTAGATAACCACGCGTTGAAAGCTGTATGCGTAGCAATATGTGTCCAATGTTATGAAAAACTTAATAAAATACTTCGCGTTATATCTGTTTTTATTAATATAAGAAATACTTATATTCAAAATATTAATAAAATTGTATATTTGATGAATTTTAGACATGATACAAATATAAAAATCATCAAACATCATCTGAGCACAACAAAATTGGAATCCGAGATTTTCTTTGCAATTTATTTGCAAGAATATATAGAAAAAGTAAATGCATAGTTGAACCATTTACCATCATGGTCTTGAATATTAATGCATCCGCGCACTTAGCACGCTAAGTGAAAAGTGTTATACCTATAGTTATGGACCCATTATCCGACCATTGAAAAGAGAAAATAATATATTTTAGAGCACTAAGATTTCTAGGAAAACGGTATTACCGGATTTTCTGAGAACAAAATCGTGATTGATTGAGACATTCTTTTCAAAATGACCTTTAAAAAGCTATAGTTACTTCATTTGATCGATTATTACATCTTTTAATAAAATATGAACAGATTTATTTCTAAAAAAAATATATTTGAAGGTTGATAGGGAATCAAACTAACTCGCAATGTTTACATGCATAAAAAATGAGCTACTAAATTACTAGCTAAAATATTACACCATCAAAAACAATTAACTACAACAACATCCTGTTACTTGATTAAGACTCAACTATGGCAAGAGTAGTTAATTTTCATTTCGCCTAATTTATTTGCACCACATAAACCGACCAACTAAGGTAAACCCCGTCCACCACAACATATTGCCTTCGTGTATTTACAGAATCTGTGCAAATTCAATCACGGCGCAGCCATCGAGCATACAGTACGAATAGTTAAACCACGTTTAATCAAGCATAGACTACGTATAAGTTAAACCACGTTTGATCAAGCATGGATTACGTATAGTTAAACCACGTTTGATCGAGCATAGATTACGTTACGTATAGTTAAACCACGTTTGATCAAGCATAGACTTCGTATAAGTTAAACCACGTTTAATCAAGCATGGTTTACGTATAGTTAAACAACGTTTAGCGTAGCCAGCGTGCGACGTCGCAATACCTCTCAACCTCCGGTTAACCGATCGATCTATCTGAACATTTCAGGTTGTGTAAGTCCGCACTAATATTCAAAATATACCTCTGTTACTATTGGTTACGTTACAAACATTGTTTCACTCGATGATTATTATTAGCTTAACCATTGTCCGAAATGTATTTGACCGAAGAAATCGGTCAAACATAAAGTAAATGGGTTGAGGAGTAGGATAAAGAAGAGGTGACGTTGTTTTAAGTACAGAATATATCCCAGTATAAAGAAATTTATTTATTTAACTTATTAAAGTTGTCCAAACAGGAAAACCTTGAAACTTACAGAAAAGACAACTTATTTGGCGGCCTTATCACTTATTAGTGATCTCTTCCAAGCAACCACGGTAAAAGGTAACAAGCAGAAGAATAGCAAGCAGCGTTTATTTCCAAGTAATAAAAATATATTAAAGCCTAAAATCCAAACATAACCAATACCGCTGAAAATAAACCGCAACAAGATAACCTCATAACAAGTGATGCTTGTAATGCTATTACTGTAACACTGTTGCCATTTTCGGAAATGTTTCGGTGCACAAAACTCACTCGGAAGGCAATCACTATTATCGGCGAAACAAAGGCCATATTTGGTGACCACACGCTAACCTTTGTGGTATAAGTGGAGCTGTATCGATTTTGTTTTGCTGAGTGTAAGTTAAAAATATAAATACGTTCAAAACAACTGAATATTTTAATGACAAATTACATATTAGATGTATTTTTTTAATGTACGTATTTATGTTTACGATTTCTCTCCATCTGAATATTATAAAAAAACAATTATCGAAGTCAGTTCAGCCGTTCTCGAGTTTTGCGCTGACCAACACGTTAAGTGATTTATTTTTATTATTTAAGATTACGATAATATTAATGAATAACAAATAAATTTCTACTATTTCCACGTTTTCACAATGTAGGTCATGCTATATAAGATACACATATCTATAACTTGCCATCTGTTCACGATTTATCGTGGTAATGTAAGCATATCCGATGCAGATTTCACAGAAGCAAGTTCGGTTGGGTTCTCATATATTATTGTATAAGAATACCAGGAAACGTGAATAAAATAATATATTACGTGGAATAAAATGTCACCGAAGACAAAATTATAGACAATCATACAGGTATTATTGAAATAACACTGAAATAATAATAATGGTTGAACACCATTACTAATTAAAAATTATCAAAAGTGCTAAATACTTCTAAATCACAACGGCACAACCTGCAACCTCGCAGCATATGATCAGCAAAAAAGCTCAACACATTCACACGTTAACCCCTCTAATCTCACATTAAACATTAGTATCAAACCGTATACCCTCAGCAGCGACACAACGTAAATCTAAATACGGGCGGCGGTAGGCAAACTTCATTACCAATTAAACCTATAAAAAATACTTCTAGGCAGTTCAACACTACAACCTCCCCTCCGCTATTTTTGGTGATCGTACGACCTGCAAAAAAAGCGCAACACAGTCACACGTAACCGCCCATAATCCCACAACAAACATCGCGATCTGTACGAAACCGTGTACCGTCAGCAACACATCATACTCACGCGTAAACACACCCCGGGCGGCCGCGGCGGTGCCATACGTTTTTATTACGTCTTTATAAGCGACCGCATAACCGTACACGTGTTTGTATAAGCATCGCTCGTTTTATGTCCTTGGAAAACTTTGCTTGCAACACACATATATAAACTTCGAGAAATAACTTTTTTTTTTTTTTTGAAAATTTAAAAGAAAATTTTGTAATAATTTTATGACTATTTTTAAGCTGATCGAGGTATTTTTATAAAATGCAAACTATTTTTGAATTATGTGAGGTTTAAACGAACGGCAATGATTAAAAAATAACTCCACATATTAGATTAAATAAAAGTCCATAAAATAAAACGCGATCTAACTCTTTAATTAATATTTTTCAACATTTCAAAATGACGATAACTTCAATGTCCAATAATATTTTAAATAGATTCCGAATTGCGAATTAAATGATTAATGGCTTCTTCAATTACTCTCAACTGGGTTAAAATAAATGAGTGCCTTATATTTTTTTTTCAAAGCTTAATATTGTAGTCTCTGTTTTATCAAAATTCTCACTCATAAAGTGTTATATAACAATATGTCCTTTTGATTTTAACGAAATAGCTTCTTTCAAGTGCAGCAGAAAATGAAATTGGCCTTAAACCAGTCGGAGGTAAATCAAATTATTATGCTCGTAAGAACTAGCTTTTAAAACTACCGAACTGATAAAATTATTTTATAGCTTTAGCAAAACTGGTTGTATCTATCGAATATGTTGAAAATTTTTGCTCTACGTGTATTTTAAACCCCAATAAAATAAGAGACAATTTTTAACATTAATATATACTCAAAACTCAAACTGAAACGTTTATATATTCGAATAAAAGCTTTACTAAAACTTTAAACAACAAATTCAATATTTTTGATGGCAGTTTATACATAAAATTATGATTTATTATTACTTATATAAATAAACAAACATAATATAAAGAACAAAACAAATAAAGAAAACATATCATAATTTGGGGCATACAAAACGGTGATACCAAACACCACAAGGGAGAATAAACACGGTACGGACAATGCCGTATCATCTATTTTTATTACGTCTTTATTGGTGTGCGACACTACACATACAATAATGTATGTATGTTTATATTAGTATGATTTATATCAAGTTCAGCTATTTGGCTCATCTCTATGTGTTACAGTTGAATTCATAGTATGGATGTTTTGGATGTATCCAATCGAAATTCTTCTTTTATGAGCCGTTGACGAAATGGAAGATTATGTCTTTCAGTCAAGGTGTTACTTGTAGGTCGAATTATTTGTATGAGAGCCTATTTTTCAATCTTTGGTTAAAACTTACACAATAACCTGAAAATTACACCTGTAAAATATCAATACACATTTCTGAAAGGGTTGTTCAATACGATATTAGACGAATAAGTTTCAGCCAAGGATTAGAAAATCAGCCGAAATATGTAAGTAAATATGCAGGAGACGTTCAATCCCTGTTAATATTTTTAATACAAAAGTAACTCTGAAGGGATTTTACCGTTATGTAATTAGATCGAATCTTGGAAAAATCCATACATCACTTTTACTTACAAACGGAAATTCTATGAAAGACGGATATCAATCAAGTCCTTATATGAAAAATATGGGAGTGAAGCGGCATGGAAATATAATTAAAATCTATTTTAGGTATATTTAATATTTATTGCTCAGCTTATTTCAGCACTAAATTTATAGACTAGAAATTCATAAAATACATTTCAGGAACCATTAACGTCAAACAAGTAATCCTAATCCATACTAATATTATAAATGCGAAAGTAACTCTGTCTGTCTGTCTGTTACTCAATCACGCCTTAACTACTGAACCAATTTGTATGAAATTTGGTATAGAGATATTTTGATACCCGAGAAAGGACATAGGCTACTTTTTACCCCGGGAAATAGGATAGGTTTTATCCCGGAAATCCCACGGGAACGGGAACTATGCGGGTTTTTCTTTACTGCGCGGGCGAAGCTGCGGGTGGAAAGCTAGTATGCTATAAATCAATACATATTTGGTATGCAACTACCGCGGACAATGTAGTGTGAGGGAATAATTAAGCTCTTCGAATGCAGCCTACTGAATAGTGTAGTACGCTCGATTGAGGGTGAATACTTCACATACAATTAGATATCGTTTGTAAATCGGTGCAAAATAGTGTATTTACTATACACTAGCTGTTCGCCCCGGCTCCGCCCGTGTAGTTTTTTTTTTTGTAATTAGTTCTTTCTTCAGATCCTTTGACCCGTTTTTGGGTTATAAGTTGTGTGCTTAAAACGACTTTCTTTTTATATAGGTCATCATTCACATTTATAGCATTACGATTAAATATTCATAATTCCCAATAGTATTCATTACTAAAGCAATAGATAATTTGTAGCTTTTAATAGATTTTATCGATCGCATAATACTTTTAAGGCCGATTTTTCAACTCATCATCAACTCCAACTATGATTATTTTAATAAATTGTTTTGTCTTGTTTTAGTTCCTGAAAATTTAATAAAACTTTCTCACTCATGTTTTATACAATTTAGGTAAACAGGGATATTAATAAAATACTGTTATACACAAGGGATTTCAATTTTGTTTACTCATTGTTTAAAAACATTGATTCATCCGCTTTCATCTGAATGAAATATAGTTAACACAGATGCACAAATTAAACGCAACACAATATAGAGCTTTTAATTCGTGCAAGAATCGTCGAGAGGAGAATGTATCGTGCGAATTTGGTCACATATATTATTATTATTTAGTTTGATATGTTAATGATGTTTCGGTTAACCACATGCCACACCATATCACGTATTTAACATTTTAGAATACGTATATATGTGGTATAAAATATATACTTGATCATCTGATCAAGTTTATCTACATACTTCTCAAATTTGATTTAAAGTCATGTATTGTTTTTCATTTTAATTGGAATTAAAACTAAATATCCAACATACGTCTCCAATTAATTATTTACGTATCAAGTTATGGTCCAATCAACGACACGAATGAAAGTATTTCAGTAACAATACGATAAAACTGCCGAAGGCGCTATTAGTCCAATTCTGTTTCACAAACAATATTTACTCCATACTCTTTATACATAATACAATACAAAACAATGAAGAGTTCAAGATACTTCGTCGAGCGAACGTGATGCCCAATATATTAGCTATCAGCAACACAACTCAAAAATGATGAACGTTGTTTTGATTAACTTTTCGCTGAAACAACGCTTTACATGCATACGCTATACCCTGTTTACCGCACGGATAAATTAAAGCGTGGGAACGGAAAGTAATGATCATATAATAAACCGCGTAACGCAGCCACCGCCACCGGACAATAAATGAGGAAACGACGCGTTAAAAATAACATCTTTCTCGAAGCGATCTTATGAATAATTCTAACTAAATTTACTCTAACGTCATCTGAACGCAGTTTCGGGATCCGCTTCGCTGAATTTGGAATCGCACAATGGCGATATTTTGGTTATCTTAATGCGAATCGACTGGATTAGGTATTTTGGAATGAACGGGCTGGTTAAGCTCACTTAAGGTGCTCGGTTAGTTTTGCCAGTCACGCTTTCAATGCGCTAATCAGTGCTCGTACATCAGAGTCGTAAAATATGAACAACGGGATAACGCCAAATGTTAATATACAAATCCCTGACCATAACTTCATTCTATTCCAATCCTAAAAAAATCCTTAAGCATGTCACACCAAACACCACACCTGTTCATAACTATTCGAACAGTGCATGTATTACCTACTAATCGTTACGCATCTGCACAAGCTCTGACAAAAAATCTGTTTTCATCAAACAATTACAAAAACCACGGTGTTATTTTCATTGTGTTGTTGTCACAATTCCGTCACCCACACAGTTCGGAAGTGGAGCTTTTTGGTCCATTGAAAAGTTACATTTGGGGTTGCATTTTTTAGAGGACGCAATTTTATTTTTTTGATGTGTAGGGGTGGTCAGTGTGAAGCTATCACCAAGTTTGTGGGGTCGCCACCCTTGTCCCACGGCCGCCATCTTGAAAATAGCGGTTGATATGGTTTTTACGATATATCTCTTAAACTATTTATTTGATAAAAAAAATTTGTTTACATTATTTGTTGCAAATTAAATACTCTACAACTTTGATCCTGCAACTTTTTGTCGTAGAACTATAAATAAAAAAGTTATAAGCGAAAATGTTCAGAAATTAGAGATATTTATATTTCTCAATAAAACTTTTTTTTATAATTTTACGTAGAAATGATATTTGACCATTTTTGTAGATTGTTTTTCGAGGAACAACTTTTATATACAAAATTTTTTCATTAATTAAATAGCTAAGGTTTTACAGCGCTCCGAAGTGAGTTAGTACTAATTTTCAGTACTCTGTAATACTATACAGTATACTTATATTATGTGTGTACTAATAATAATTTGTCATCAGTAATGGTTTTTTTTGTTATTATAATATTTTTAATAATTAATTTTGCAATATCACTAATAATTAATTATTGAATCTTTTCCCCACCACCCAGGAGGTAGAGTCTGGAAGCGCGACTTTTTTTTACGTCGAAAAGCAGGTCTGAAATGTTCTGCAGTGTGCTTCTATTGTTCTGGAGTATGAGAAAAGAGCCAATAGCCAATATATGTATAGTTAAGAGTACTGAAAAATAGTACTCACTTCAGAGCGCTGTAAAACCTTAGTTATTGACGTTATGAAAAAATGTTGTACATAAAAGTTGTTCCTCGAAAAACAATCTACAAAAATGGTCTGATATCATTTCTTCGTAAAATGATAAAAAAAAGTTTTATTGAAAAATATAAATGGCTCTAATTTCTGAACATTTTCGCTTATAACTTTTTTATTTATAGTTCTACGACTAAAAGTTACTACACCAAAGTTGTAGAGAATTTAATTTGCAACAAATAATGTTTACGATATTTTTTTATCAGTTAAATAGTTTAAGAGATATATCGTAAAAACCATTTCAACCGCTATTTTCAAGATGGCGGCCGTGGGACAAGGGTGGCGACCCCACAAACTTGGTTTTAGCTTCACACTGACCCCCCCTACACATCAAAAAAACAAAATTGCATCCTCTAAAAAACGCAAGGTTAGGGCTAAAAAATGTAACATTTCAATGGATCATTTATTGCGTGTCCGATCAACGGGAAAGCTACACACAATATTGCGTGACAAATAAAATCATAGTAGGTACAATCTGTTGGAATCTTGTAACATTCCGAAGCTTATGTATTATTATAAGCGTAATCGCGTTGTTATAAATTCTATAGTAATTATGCTTATCAGTTAAAAGTTTTTAAGTTCCAACATTTCATGTAAAATGTACGTAAATTCAACCTGCCTACATACACTACTGGGTTTTTTTTTTAATAAATCTTGAAGGAAATGAAAACCATGTTACAAATTGTAACATGGTTTTCATAAATATAGAGTAAAAACGTCAAGTGCACGTGAGCAAATCTGTCGCTGGAACGCTATTTATAACACAATATACTAGATATATCGCGCGGTTTCACTCGCGCACTGTATTATTCATGTAAGAAAAGATTTAGGAAGAAATTATGGTAGGTATAATATTAATCATTATAATAAAAGAATTATCTCTATTGCCAGAGGCCAAAAATCAATAGATGACATGTTTGAAAGTAGAAATTAATACACATAGAAAAAAATTCACAACTCATTATTTATACTTATTCATTGATTATTTATATTCCAGATTATATACAACAGCCGATCTCTCCATCGAACTATTCAAAGTATTTCTCAAACTACCCACAAGAAATGAAAATTACCTACTCAATATTCATGAATAGGTATAACAGGTTGAAAACAGGCAATTTCAATTGAAAGTGTGTCAATAATAAACGTCGGGACCATTCATTATTCATCACTTACTAATTAGTGGAAAATTTATAGCGAAATGCAAACTATGACATAACTCAGTAATGTACTTTTGATTGTTATAATGCGATTATAATTAATTCGTCAGTGTTTCAACGATAATGATTTGCGTTGAACTTCGATGTCGTTATAATTATTGCAAAAATATATTGGAATAATGTCCTATTGAGAAGAACAAAAAAAAACGACTCAAAGAATAATTAACAAAAGTATTTAAACAAATATTAAATAACTACGAAAACATTTCAAAATTTCAGCATTCCAAAGACGCCGAGTTATTTCCACCAAAAATCGTCAGACACTTCCAAAGAAAGCCTAGGCCATCGAATAATTGGTGAAAACTGAAAGTTTTCAAAGCGAAGTTTATCACAAAGAGTCCCGTTCAAATTGGACGGGTATTAATGGCGTCATTTTTCATCCGCATTTCGCGAAAATCGGACAAAAGTTATTTCCAACGCGAGTGCAATCACCTTTTTTGCTAAAACCGCTGACGTTAATTTGTGAGACTTATAGTTTCGTATGTAACAATAATTGTAATATTGACATGATTTTAAAAGAGCAACTATGAAGCTTCTTGCCGGTTCTTCTCCATAGATACTGCTTTCCGAATCGGTGGTAAATGTTAAAAAATGTTATGACGATTCAAAAGTGCTTTTATAAGAAGTCTAATTGAATAAATAAATGTTTGAGTTTCGTATGTAACGAATACATCATTTCAAACGCTTCAAGAAATTGTTTTATCTACTTCTTACGAGATAAAAGAGTGTGAAGTGGCTATTTTTATTTTTATATCTGTACTACTCTCAATCATAACAGTTTTATGGCCGCATCTATTGAGAATAGAAATGATTTGACAGTAACCGTTTTGTAAATGTTCGTAATAAAGCTTTAAAAAAAGAATAAAGTGTAAAGGACAAGCAAAATATTTGAGTTTTGTCGTAAAAACAAGACACTTTTGTTTACAATTTAAACCGAAATAAACTTTGTAGGCTATGGAATTGTCAATCCGTCTCTTCGGATGGCTAACATTTTCTGATTTCGTTCCTAAAACATCCAATAAATAAATTTCGCTTACTTTGCTATATTATTTATCAAGATATCGCCGTTCTTGGTGGCATGTGTCATCTTTTGGTAGAAGATGTCTGTTATGCGTCTTTTCAAATGAAGGACTTATTTGATGTGGGGACTATGTCGGATTTAGACTAGATTTTTTTACGAGTTATTATTAGATAAGAAATAAATATGTATTTGATATTGCTCAAATATATTCACCGTATTTCGAAATCTCGTTATGTATCGCCAATGGATAAAATACTTTAAGGAATCGAAGGAAATGTTTAATACATTATTACAATTAAATATAATTGTAATAATGTTTACTACTAATCGTTTCATCCTACTTTCAACCTCGTTGCTACAATTCAAATATCTTATAGTATTATACTTTTCACATTTATACGAAATCACATACATTTTTGACACACATAAAGTCGACAATAACTTTTGCACACGAAGTTCAAGGTCTAGTTAAACTGGTTATAACAATTGCGTTGACATTGGCTTAAACAAATATGTAATGCATAAATTATTAGAGTTCATCGATATGATAAATTATAGTCAACGGAGGCGAGTTAATTTATTTTAGTAAACATAAGGACTAAGATTTAGTATACCTCATCAGTTTGATAACATTAATAAATTGGCAACTATAGTTTAAAAAAGAGATCTAGCTAATGTGGCAGTACGTGACTTACGTAGACCAACTGTCATTAGAAATATCATTCTTAGAGATTTTCTTCCTAAAGCAACATCCCATCTCGTCATTGAACCCAAAAAAAACTCCCACGACATACAAGGTCGTTCAACTGCCAATACACTGCATCACCATGCTATTTTTATATTATATCTATTTATGACAATACCTCAATACAAACTAATGACCCAAATGATCTAGACGGCACATTAACGAGGCCGGGCGACAAGTAGCCAACCGAAATAGATCGGCTCACGTGCGAGATGCACTTGACCGTCCCGTTCAGTTTACTCATTAGTCAATGAAATATTAAATAGTGAGGTGTTGAACGAAATTATTTGGATGGATAGTGTACGGTAATATTATGAGGTGTTGACATAAAACGAAATAAATGTAGGACTATGCACGACAAGATATATGCAAAGACAGCTCTAAAAATTAAAGATTTTTCCGTTTTTGCAACAATTTTCATTGATAAGCTCAGTTATAGATGAAATTCAGTTGACAATCTCGTTATTGAGCCATTAAAGACATTGGATATTAAAAGCTTAGTTGTTCAACTAAATAAATATGGGATTAACTGACCCATACAACGTCTGTTAAATTATTTCTCGCTTTTACAACAATTTTTGCTCCGGTCCTTTGCACCCCGCAGCTGCAGTGTCTCTCGTCATAACCTTTCTTTATAAATGCACTATCCAACACAAAAATAATTTCAATCCATTCAATTCATTGAGTTTCAAACAAATTTTTAATATCACCTAGGCCGGTTGCAGAGCTTCACCGACCATCAGTGCGTACGTCAGTCGCGCTTGTCATATGTATGGAAATTCATAAAACCGTTCATAGCTAGACCGACCATAATATACGCACGCGTATCCATACATAATATGACAAGCGCGACTGACGTACGCACTGATGGTCGGTGAAGCTCT
>CAJQZM010027443.1:0-14370 GCA_907164665.1 Colias nastes | reverse complement strand
ATGTCATTTTATTTATTAGTATAGTAGTAAAACTTACAAAGCTGTATAAGCTGTAAAAGTTATGCACTAATTGTAGACTTTTTCGCAGTTATTATTGTAATCCATCTAATTTTTTGACCGATTCTCATGAAATTTTCTGTGCATATCGGGTAGACTGTAGATCTGAGAATCGGCCAAAATCTATTTTTCATACCTCTAAGTGATAAGAATAAGGCAGAACAACTACTCGCACAAACGCTGCCCATTATGGAGAGGGCTCATAAAAGTTATAATATGTAAACATGAATGATTGAAGCAAACATTGTCAAAAGGACATGTTGTTTTACTGCTGGGTACTGCTCCTTTATTTCAATCTTACTTCTTACTAATATTATAAATGCGAGTTTGTGAGGATGTGTGTGTGTTTGTTACTCTTTCACACAAATACTACTGAACCGATTACAATGAAATTTAGCACACATATAGATGGTAACTTGGATTAACACATCGGATAGGTTTTATCCCGGAAATCCCACGGGAACGGGAACTATGCGGGTTTTCCTTTGAAAACGCGGGCGAAGCCGCGGGCGGAAATCTAGTACCTAGGTATATAAAATATTAGGTTAAAAGTATAGCACGCGTTTATTTAGTCACTAATTGGATATATTATAGACAGACTACAAGCTAGGTAATAAATAAACTTGCATACTTATTTAAATGAATGTATTCTAGTAAAATAAAAGAGAAATTAAAATTTAAAAACTGTATGTAGTAGGTACAAGGCATGATAAATTTCGGGTTATTTATTATTGAATCAGTAAATAATTAATTGTATTGCCCTATGAAACATGGTTTCTTTTCTTAAATCAAATTTTACATACAATTCACACGTTGCGAATTTAAAACCATTCTTCTTTGTGTTATTTGGAATAGAAAACACGCTGTACTGCCGGAAAACAATGTACCTCCAAAGCATGCTATGAAACTTCAGTTTTCAGCCAAATATTCCTATTTCACTTACCGTTTTTTCTTTATAAAAGGATCCATTACTTCAATCCTCCGTTTGGACATTTTATAATGCACACATAAAACACATAAATTAAACACACGAGAAAATTCCACGAATTTTCAATAATATACGATAACTTACAAGATGGCGTCCACAAAAACCATAGATTGACAATTGCTTTCTACAATAGACTATTATCTTTTGTAGGTAGATTATAGAGACTGAAGTAGATAAATAAAAGATAACTAACTCTAATAATATAAAAAAGGAAAGAAAACAACATATAAACAGAAAGAAGTGCACACATAAACAGTAAACACCCACCTTTTGTTTTTTCAAAGAAAAGCGTCGACCACAGCGTCGACCTTCACTCAAAATTATTTAAGCAAAAGAATGTGGGTAGATAAAAAAATATGATTTTTTATTGCCAGTAAAGCCGGCAATATCATTTGTAGCAATACAGGGCATTGTAGAATGTACAGGGTGTCCAAAGATGAAAGAAGCATCTAGCGCAAAAAATTCACGTCACCATAAATAAAAAATCTCATCGTACTCGGCAATAGGTGAAAAATTGAAATAAAAAATCATAACTTCGAAAATAAAAATCGCTTAGCATACATGGGAATGAGTCGGATAGCCCTTTAGGTCCTCTACCTCCCAGCTTCAGTATATCACCAATTTTTTGGACACCTGTATAATATGTACGTTTACATCTAAATTACTCCTGAAAATTTACTTCATATCAATTATTTCGTAATTTATGTACAAATTGTACAAGTATCGCGGTAATAATAACCAGAATCTATAAATTATTATTTCTAAGCTTATAAATTTATTTCTGATTTGTTTAATTATAAAATTAGAATTCAACATTAATTTATAATGTACCAATGCAAACTTAGCACCCCATCAATGGAATTTTGGGTCGAAAATGACCTTGATCGATAGGTCTCCGTTAGAAAGAAAGAAAGAAAGAAAGAAAAGACATTTAATTCAACACACACATAAAGACTTAAAAATAAAAATAAAACAGAAATTAAATAGAAAAACAAAGTGAAATTACGATATAAAACATTAATATTAATAAGGTGTGATTCTGTGTGCTGAACAGGGACACCACTCAGGAATTCTGCGGCTTAAGAGCTGCAGCACTGATTTTCAGTGGTTCCCATGTTCCCAAATGACGCCTATAGTGGCAGAAAATGAAAAATATGAATAAATTAAAATAGGTACCTATACACATATATACACTACATAAATATCAAAATAAAACAAAATTCATAACTCAAAAGAAATAATAATAATATGATTAATAAATAAGTTAAATATTTATATAAGGATAACAGAAAATAGCAGTATAAAATTAGAAAAATAATTAATCATACGCTAACGGCTAACGAACCAAGCAACTAATGTTGATTGATTTGCCGATGTAAAATGGATTTCTTAAATTCATTACGGAAGCTTAGTACACTGCATTTATTACGCAATGGTGGAGGCAAATCATTCCAACATTTTGTTGCTCGGTACCGAAAAGCACCCCGGAAAGCCATGGTATGGTGTCGAGGCACAGCTAAGCTAGTCAGTGACGCCCTGGTTCTGTACACAGTGTCAGAGTTCCCCAACCATGATAATTTTTCATAGAGGTAAGCGGGTACATTTGACCGTATAACTGCAAACAGCAAAACGGCAAAATGTAATCTTCGACGGTTCTCCATGTTTAAAATCCTCGCATTATTCAGATAAGGTGTTATATGCGATCGGGGAGGTACATCCCAGCAAAAGCGAGCGCATGCATTTTGAACCCTTTGTATTGCTTTTTTTGAGCGTCCCAGGATTCGATCACCATACATTGCGTCACCATAATTAAACTTGGACAATACCAATGAGTCACACAGTCTAATTCTTAGCTTCGTTGATAGGTGGTTTCTTATACGGTACAGAACTTTTAGACGGTAGTAGCAATTAGAAATTGTTTGGTTGACGTGTCTCTCAAACCGTAGTGACTCATCGAAGACAATACCAAGATTACGGGCCTCTCGTACCCGCTCTATTGTCTCTCCTTTTACGCGAATTGGAAGAATTGATTTTTCAATAATTTTTATGGTATATGGAGATCCCAGCACCATGAATTTAGTTTTAGTTGGATTTAAACTAAGAGCATTTCGTTCTGACCATGCAGCTATTCGTGCGAGATCTGCGTTTAATTGCTCGATCGCTGTTTGCGTTTCATTAGGTGCAAATGAAATGTACAGTTGGATGTCGTCTGCGTAAAGGTGGTATTTGCAATGTTCTATGCTTTTGATTATATCAGCAGTATAAATAATAAAAAGTAAAGGGCCCAATATTGTACCTTGAGGAATTCCTCTCTTAAGAGCTATAGGTTGCGAATAACACGTGTTACCAAGGTCGTCTTCCACCGCCACACATTGTCTGCGATTACCGAGATAACTCCTGAACCAATGAACAGCCTGGTCACTCAATCCATAGTAAGCTAGCTTGGCCAGAAGGAGATCGATATTTATTGTGTCAAATGCCCTAGAATAATCCAACAAGACCAAGATACTGCACTTACCACCATCCTGTGCATCTAAAACATTGTCCACAACGTCCAATAGTGCGGTTGTAGTACTCCTACCTTTTCTGAAGCCGGATTGTCGGTGGGGAAGAATATTTTTAGATTCAAAGAAATGAGAAAGTTGAGAGTGAACAATTTTTTCGATTATCTTTGAAAAACAAGGCAAGATACTAATTGGGCGGAGGTCTTTGAATTCCTGTGGATTAGCTACCTTTTTTATCGGCCGGACTATAGCCTCCTGCCAAAGGTCTGGAAAGATATTGGTATTGAAAGACATATTCACCAAATGAGTCAAGGCGGGCAATATAGGTGACTGAGCGAGCCTGATCATGTCTAAAGACAAACCATCGACTCCCGTGGCGTTTGAGTCCAGAGCTTTAAGAGCTTTTACAATATCGGATTCACAAATGACTTGGAAATCAAACACTTCATGACTAAAACGCTCTGTTTCAAAATAGGCAAGTATGTCTGGCGGTATATTATTGTTGCCTGGTATGTTGGCGAAATAACTGTTAATAGTATCCGTATTGCTAATATGCGCGGGCAACACCATGTCTTTTTCAGGTTTGATATTCACTTGATTCTTAATGTGTTTCCATAATATTTTAGGTTTATCGATATTCGCGTTAACATATTTATCGAAATAGGCATCCTTTTCTCGTAATATTGCTAATCTTACATACTTTTTTAGCTCACTATAATAAGATTTATGACAAGCATCAGTTTTCGCCTTAGCCTGAGCCTCATTTCGACGCGCCATCATGAGTTTAATATTATAAGTGATCCATGGGTGATTTTTTTCTTTTATTTTTACTGATTTTAGTGGTGCGTAGTTATCAAAGAGAATTATTAATAAATTTGTTAAATAAAGAACTATTTCGTTTACATCTTCTAAATTAAATAAAAAATCTAAATTCATACCTGATAAGCAATCATTGAAGTCATCCAGATTTATTTCCTTAATAGGCCTGTAGGTAATCCATCTTGGCACAAATTTAGGTTTTCGGATATTCATAGCGCAAGCTATAAACGCGTGGCTGCTAAGCGATTCTACATGATCCACTTGAATGTGCGAAATGGGAGCGTTTGTGCAAATTAAATCTATTAACGTTTCACTATCGTTGACGAAATGAGTTGCCTCAGATACGATCTGGTTCAGATTCGTGGCTTGTATAAATTGTTTGAACTTATGAGTATTTACTGTGTTTTGTTTTAAATTAATATTGAAGTCTCCTAATAGAATTATGTAGTCACACCATAGAAATGTGCTGACTGAGTCCGAAACTGCATCTAAGAAGACATCACAGTCCAGCCAAGGTGGTCGATACGCGGTACCTACAGCGATAGTCTTACCTCGAATATTTAATTTAAGCCACATTTGTTCTACAAGAGGGTGAGGAGGACATGATAATATGCTGATCGACAACCCCCGTACCACATAAAAGCCAACCCCACCACCTCGATTACGAATACTGGGCGGGCGCGGGATATGCTTGAGGCGATAGCCGGGTATGCGAGGAGCACGTCCCTCCTCTCCCTCTCGCAGCCAGGTTTCGTTAAGAGCTAAAATGTCCACGGCGTGACGTTCCATCGCTGCAATTAGCTCATCGTGTTTCGTTCCCAACGAACCCGGATTAAGCAAGCCAAATTTTAAATATTTATTCTCAATCATTTTACTGATAACATAAATATTCTATATCTATATATTCCAATAAAATAAATACAATAAATAAGTGGTTTATATAACAAAAAGTAAACAAATACATATAATATATTAAACAAATTATAATAAAATATAGTTATAATATGATGATAATAAATGGTGTAAATAATTGGTTGTAAATTGATTATAATTGAAAAAGTTGTAAAAATATTTTGCATACTATAAAAGTCTATCCACAGAACCACACACAATACATGCTGAACGTAACACAATAACATATTTTTCACAATTAGCAGTACAGGTAAAATTATCATAATTATCATGACAATACACAATACAAGTAAGAAAGAGCATTTTATACAAATTTCATATAACAATAAACAGACATATAAAAGTTTCACGGTAAGAAATGTAACATCCATAATATTGTTATCTTCCATTATTTTACAAGGACAATTTAAAAACGAACAATGTAATATACAGGTTAATATAAAAAGTTTAAGAAAAAAGTGTAATAGTTTTAATTTTGAGATGATATTTTGCATAAAGAGTGAGTACGATATATGTTTAAGTTTTATAATAAATTTTGAGTATTCAATAGTAATTGCTAAAAGGTTCATCAACCAAAAACCTGACGCAAGTCTGTTTCTGAGCGTATCCAATGCGAAGATGACTTAGCATCACGTCTGGCATATATACGACCACCGCGGGTCCAAACAAAACGCCATTTTTTAGCAGTCGCTTCCTCTCTTACAAGATAAAATAGGCGTCGGTTTAATGGCGTAAGACGTTCGTTAACGTAAAATCTGCGCGGCTGTTCCGGTATATCCATGCCTGACGTATCGGCCCCGCGCCTCACGCGGGCCGACTGCAGCAGCTGATCGCGCACACTGCGGCGCACGAGACGCATCACAATAGGGCGCGGGCGCGCGGCCGAAGCGCTAGTGCCTGATGCGCTGTCCATGCTAGATGCGCGTTTCACGCCTACACGGTATGCACACATAACATCTCTTTCATCGAGTTTCACACCCAGCTTTTGCGCAAGTGTAGTGACAGTGTGCAGAGGGTTTTCACCAACAATTTCGGGAACACCCGATATTTCTAGGTCGTTTAAGAGATGAGCCTGTTCATTTTCATTTAATTGTTGTTTCAAATGGTTTACTTCCTCAGCCATGTCTTTTTGCACCGTATTGCAGTGCTCCAACACTCTCACCCTCTCCTCCACTCCGTCCAGCCGCGAGCTAAATTCGCCAACCACTTTAGAAAGGCGGCTCATTTCCTCCCGAAATGCGGATAGTTCCGCACGCAAAAGTTGAATCTCGCGCGTGAGTGTGGGCGTATCGTTTCCCGATTCGGTGCTGCACACATCCAAAAATACACCGGTATCAGTATCATATTGTGTCTGCACTTTAGATACTTTGTGAAGACATGTTTTGCATTGCCAGGAGTTAATTTTTGTATGCGGACTTATATTATGACACTGCCTATGATATACTGTATTACATTTCATACATTTAGCGCCATCTGTTGCAGCGTAGAATTTACCACAAGAGGAACACTTGTTGGCCATAATTCTAATTATTGATAATTTCCTGGTAAATCTTAGGGTTGCCGCGAGATGGCACTGAAGTTAATATTTGTAAGCTTATATTAAGCAATTAAAATATTTAAGTTTGTTCTATATTCTCTATTTTTTACAAAACTTCACACAGAAAATTACAGGGGCAATATATTTGTTAGATACAGTTTTACTTTGCCTTTATATAACAAAGGATTCACGTATGAAAAGTAACGTTGTATTTTCACTTTTTAGTTGTGAGGGTACCTGCGTCCAGTACGGCTAACAGCTGATCGTCAGCTGTAATCTTTCACTTGGCACTAAAAACTTAGTACGTTGATACAATATCACTGTGGTATACGCGTGTTTTAGTGATTTATAAAACTGTGCACATTTAGAGTATATTTACGTAAGTAAACTATTTTTAAAAGCATAAATAACTGAGAGCTACACTGACACTCCAAACGTCAATTTGGGATACTATGTTAGGTCCTTTATGGTCCCATAATTTTTTCGTTAGGTCCCCTTTAGTTTTTTTTAATAATTTTTTAAATTTTGGGTATAAAAAAATACACTTTAGCACCCCATCCATAGAATTTTGGGTCAAAAATGACCTTAATCGATAGGTCTCCGTTAGGTCCTTTAAGGTCCCACAATTTTTTCGTTAGGTCCCCTTTAGTTTTTTTATAAATATTTTTTTTTTTAATTTTGGGTATAAAAAAATTACACTTTAGCACCTAATCCATAGCAAAATTGGCGAATTTTATCAAAATCGTATTCCTTACCGTTAGGTCCGTATAGGTTCATCATTGAAATTGTTAAATTATTTATTTTATTAAAATTATAAAATATTTAAAACCTGCGCATGCGCCTTAGAGCATTAAGGCATGCGCACATCATACATAAACAGCGCGAAATTTAAATTGGTATCGTTTCATTTATTAAGCAAATCAATTGTTCTGAGAGTGCTTAGGTATTTATTAAAAACCTACTTTTCAACCTTAGATCATTAAGTAATGGATGGAGTACGCTGGCAAATGTTCTAACTAAACTTACTGCCGATTTTGGTGCGGGGAGGGTAACTCACACTATGAAACACAATCACACATTCACAAAAATAATTTGTGTCTTTACAAACTCAAACTATTACAAAATTGACACACTAGCATATTTTTGCACACATATATCGATCACACAGAAAAATCTCTGTATATATACGTAATAGTACAATCGCTCGAAAGGGATGTAACCATATCGATATTACAAAAATAATAATTTTTTTGAAATTAGAAATAACATTAATATTATATTCATAAAAACTACTACACAGGTCATTTGTAACGTTTTCATCATTATTATATGCATACGAAAAAACAATAAAAAGCCATTTTATTTGTATTTGAATATGTATTCATTCATCACAGCACATTTCAATAAAATAAATATGTCTCTAAGAACATTATCAAAAGTAGTACTAAAAGTTTATGACAGTCTGAACGAAATGACATAAATATATAATCTGAAACATACGCGATATTAATACATACATATAAACAAATTACATAATAGAAAGGTTACAAGATTAACATCACAAAAAAACGACTAAATGCGAGTCGGACTCGCGCACGAAGGGTTCCGTACCATTAAAATGCTCTGCCAGTTAAAAGTAACCGAGCGTAAATTTTAATAAATATATACTTACAAAATAAACATTATACTCCTTTTTGTGCAGTTGTGTAAACTTTTAATATAATAAAGATTATTTCTCATCTCATTTCAAATTATACTTATAAAAATATTTTTTTATCGACAACGATAGCTAGAAGTAGTCCGTCACTAAGAAATTCGTAAAAATTTACGACCTTTTAAGCGACGAGTTTTTAAATTCAACTCTATCACTAAGTTCATAAAGATTAAATTTGTATTTATTTCCAAGATAGTCTCGTGAGTGCGGGGAGTGCGTTTCAATATCGCGTTCTAAATTCAACTTTATCGCTTAGTTCATAAAGATTAAATTTGTATTTCTTTCCAAGATAGTCTCGTGAGGCCACATCAATGATCGAGTAAACATGACTCGATTATTCGTCTTGATCATATCGCTAATCGATACATCGACGATTATCGATATGCGCGGGTTTTAATTATTTTATAATTTTAATAAAATAAATAATTTAACATTTTCAATGATGGACCTATACGGACCTAACGGTAAAGAATACGATTTTGATAAAATTCGCCAATTTTGCTATGGATGAGGTGCTAAAGTGTAATTTTTTTATACCCAAAATTAAAAAAAAATTATTTATAAAAAAACTAAAGGGGACCTAACGAAAAAATTGTGCGACCTTAAAGGACCTAACGGAGACCTATCGATTAAGGTCATTTTTGACCCAAAATTCTATGGATGGGGTGCTAAAGTGTATTTTTTTTATACCCAAAATTTAAAAAATTATTTAAAAAAAAACTAAAGGGGACCTAACGAAAAAATTGTGGGACCTTAAAGGACCTAACGGAGACCTATCGATCAAGGTCATTTTCGACCCAAAATTCCATTGATGGGGTGCTAAGTTTGCATTGGTATTTATAATTTTCTTTAAATATCGATGATAGTGATTAGTTAGCCTTATTTACATACCTACCGTAAAACGAAACTTCAGAAATCTGAACTCTGAAGACAGAATTGGACAGAATCAAAAACAAAATGACACACCGACAAAGTAATTGCGTATTTTGGTTGTGTGATTTATATTAAAACTGAATAATTTGGTGTAAATAAGTTATTTTAAGTGTTGTTTTTAAGTTTTGTAAATAACATTGCAATGTGGTGTGTGAACGTGAAGTTTTAATGTGCAGTGAACTTTTAAATATATTATACAGTGAAAGTTTATGCGTAGCCGAATATCGAAATAAATACAAGGGATAATTGCGAAAACGACACAAGTTTCTAAAATATAACTTTATTAGACGTGAGTACTTTTTTGAATGATTGAATTTAATAAATGTAGAAATTAGATCATGCATGGAACTTTTTCAAGATGGCGGACGCATAATTTGATTTGTTTATTTTTTCTATTTCAATTATACACCCCCGTGCTTCTCCGCTATAACCTTTAGTGTTATTTATTTTTATTGTAAATGGTTATAAATTGAAGCCTGTTATTATTAATTTAGCCGTCATGTATAAACTTTTTTGTTTACAAAAGGTTATTGAACTTGTCAAAACCTGTCGAAGTTTTCGTATTTCCTCCGAGGCTCACGACAGAATACAGATAGATACTGATAAATAAAACAATGAGGTAAATTGTTCAGATAAGGTATTATCTAACATTCATTCATTAATATGTAAATTGTATTGTGTTTACTATCGCCATTTTTTTTTGTGTGGTGTTTCTCAATGTTAGCCAGCTGAAGGGCTTCTACATTTTAACGCGGACGCGTGGGTGAACTGAAGGTTCACCCTGGTAGCGACATGCGCAAAGGCGTCCCCCCTTGACGGGGATCTCGAACCTCGGCTTGGGCTGTCGCTTGAGTGGAGGAGGCCGGAAGGGCCCTAGTCGGACGGGGCTATCGCCATGCTCAATTATATTTATTTGAGAACTGCTCTTACCTTCTTTTTAATTTCCTTATGGTTGTTTTCTAACGAGAGAACAACTTGCAAATTTCATCGACGATGAAAATCGTCGTTAATACGCTAGAAATAGAGTACTAATCCTAGCTACAATTCTTCCAAAAGTTGGTAATATTATCTTCACAAATTGTCTACTCTCATCAAATCAAATCAAATATATTTATTTGCTTGTATATTTTCATTTATTATAAGGGTGTTATACAATATTTTTTTCTCACATATACTGCCATTTTAAATGGCATGCATCACTTACTACCTATGCCCCGCGGTTTTAACCGCATTGCTCCGCTCATGTTGTTCCTAGGCTGATGATAAATAGCATGTAGCCTTCCTTGATAAATGGGCTATCTAACACGTACAGAATTTTTCAAATCAGACCGGTAGTTCCTGAGATTAGCCTGTTCAAAGAAACAAACTCTTCAGCTTTATTTAGTATAGAAGATAGATAAATTGTAAACTAAGTTTACTAGTGGTAATTCTTTATCACAATGAATGAGGAATGCATTTGCCCCATACCCTACAATTCAATTACTTGTCTAGCAATTAGTTACCGTTTAGTTAATGAAACATTGTCTCGTTGAATCACTTTAATTGATGTGTATAGTTTATGAGTCACATTTCAATGTGAGTAATTTGTGCGAGTTTGTATGTGCAATGGTCGTGTTTAATTTGTAGAGCGGAGCAATGCGGTTAAAACCGCGGGGCATAGGTAGTAAGTGATGCATGCCATTTAAAATGGCAGTATATGTGAGAAAAAAATATTGTATGTGAATAACCTTTTTCTTTAAGTGTTTTTAAGGAGATTTTTGTTCAAGTTATGTTTCTGGTGAATGGATTTATACAATAATATTATAACATCTCAGTCTCCCAGTGACCTCGCTCACTGAAATGAGCTCGTGTTCGAAATGTCGGGAAAATAATATAATGAATAAATCGCGTTTAAAATCCGTTAAAAAGTCTTACATTTCTAGGTAGTACATTTTTCAATTTGAGCCGTACTGGCTCTGGCGCTGGGAAAAATGTTCTCATTGTAGAGAGTCTTCTTATGCTAGAATTTATAGAAAATTTTGCAAAAATTGTATACAAATAATAATTCATGTTGCAATTTGTCCTTTTAGAAGCATGCATGTAAAGCATGAGGTATTTTTAATGAATTGTAAGAAAAACAGTTGGTTTTCTTATCATCTGAATCTATTTTTATTGGTGCTTCAAATTAGAAATAGGCATGAATGTCTTTTTAAATTTAATAATTTAAGCAACCCCGGAAAAAATGTAGTCGTTTTGATGGTATTGATGCAGGCATACAAATATTTGTCATATATCTATATGTAGATGTAAGTTCTTAAATAATTCAGAAGAAACAGTATTTATCATTTAAATTTTTTTCAATATAAAATCAATATAATATAATGAATGAAATATGTATTGTTAGACGTAACTTTTGATTTAATATTTTTGTGGATGAATAGTTGACTAGTTGTCAATGTAGTTGTCATTATTTCATGTCTGAACATGCTTAGCTGTCGAATACTATAAAAAGCCGCTTTCTTTTGACTTGTGGCACATTTATACGAATCGTGCCTCGGGCTCGGACATTGTTTAAATACGACGTTCGACTACCAACTACCCTCACTTTACTAATAGTCGTTGACTTGCTGCGATTTGTTATCAACTACCTACATCAATTAGGCAGTTGTGTAGAATCGCAGTACATTCTTATTACATTCAAACTAATATTTAACCCGGCCTCGCGTGTTATTTCTTACAGTATAATGTATATTGCGATTATACATATTTTGTGAATAAATTTCTACAATGAATAACTTTTTCCCTTCCAGATGGTAGTTTGCTGGTCAAACTGCTCATAGTGCCTAGATCGCAGATACCATGGGGCAGCAGACATCAAGAAAGAGTGAGTATATAATGTTACTACATATTATCAGCTTTTAAAACGAAAGTACATTCTCATTATTGAACAATTTATTGCTTAAATAGAGATAAAATTAGTAACATTCTTTATGTTCACATGTTATGTAAAATACAATAAAAATGTTTGATTCACAATTTGATTTTTTCACACACGGCACGATCTGATCCCATACTAAGCTTTCGCTTGTGTTATGGAAACCAGATGGCTGATAAACATACATATATAATTTTAAATAAATACTTATATAGATAAATCAACACCCAGACTCAGAGCAAACATCTATGTTCATCACACAAATATTTGCCCCGGGTGGGAATCGAACCCACGACCTCTGGCTTGGAAGGCAGGGCTACTACCAACCAAGCCAACCGGTCAGTCGTCGAATATTATAGATTATAATATTTTGTATGTTGCGTTTCAGGCGGCGAGTGCACGTGCGGCTGCGGCGCGTGGGAGCGGCGCCGCTACGTCGAGTCGCCGAGCAGCGTGCACAGATACGTCAGCGCCGTTACCGATAGGTAGTTTTATTTAATTATATGCATTTTATTATTATTATAAACTAGCCGTGCTCCACGGTTTTACCCGCAGTGCTCCGCTCCTGTTGGTCTTAGCGAGATGATATATAGCCTATAATAGCCTTCCTCGATAAATGGGCTATCTAACACCGAAATAATTTTTCAAATCGGACCCGTTATTCCCGAGATTAGCGCGTTCAAACAAACAAACTTACAAACAAATAAACTCTTCAGCTCTATAATATTAGTATAGATATATTATTGTGTGGGATATTTCCAGATTATAAATGATTTATAATTGTTTTTTTACACTGATGACTAGGTACCTAGTAAATACATAAAAGCAGATACTGTTACTTATTTTATTCATGACCAAAGGCATTGTGTAGCTTTTGCAGTGTTGGTTAAAAATGTCAAGTTAGTTTTTATGAATTATTTTTATAAATTTATTGAATGTCAATGTATCTGTTCTGTTACTGGTTGAACAAATTCCTTCAAGCTATTTTACATATCCATTGTAAAACCAGTTTTGTCATCAACTGCACTGTGTTTCGTATTTTTGGCTCAGTATTTTTTACTATTTTGTGAATCTGCGTTATAAATAAATGCAAACAATGATAAAGTCATATCCTACTAATATTATAAACTCGAAAGTTTGTGAGGATGGATGGATGTTAGTTACTCTTTCACGCAAATACCACTGAACCGATTACAATGAAATTTGCTGTAGCTGATCCAGTATAAGGCATATGCTCCTTTTTATCCCGGAAATCCTACAGGAACGAGAACGGTGCGGGTTTTTCTTTGAAAACGCGGACGAAGCCGCGGGCGGAAATCTAATCTATACTAATATTATAAAGCTGAAGAGTTTATTTGAACGCGCTAATCTCAGGAACTACTGGTCCGATTTGAAAAATTCTTTCGGTGTTAGATAGCCCATTTATCGAGGAAGGCTATAGGCTATATATCATCACACCAAGACCAACAGGAGCGGGGCACAGCTAGTTATCATTGAGATAATAATATTACTACGTATGGAGGAGACATCACGAACAAAATCTGTGCGCCATTTTTTTGCTTTAACTAAGTTTTAAAAATTATTATCTAGTTAGGTACTTACCGATGAAAAGTTATGTTAGTCACTTTTCCGTATTATTTGTGCAATATCGTAACACACACGAAGGCATATTTGATGCGTTTCACTTTAAAACAAATAAAAAATGAGCGTGCAGTTAAGCCATATGGCTTATGTTGAGCGGAACATAAGTGATGTAGGCGGTGTCGTCTCCATATGTATATCTCAATGCTAGTTACACATAAATTGGTTTGTGTGTACGTACAGATGGAGCGGGCGGCAGTGCTCGTGCCGGCGGCGGCGGTGGCGACGCGCCGCGTGCGTGTGCACCGCGTACCGCCGCGTTAGCGACGCGTGTAACGACGAGCGGTGAGTGGGGGGCGGGGGGTTGTGTGTACGTACAGATGGAGCGGGCGGCAGTGCTCGTGCCGGCGG
>CAJQZM010027435.1:0-19166 GCA_907164665.1 Colias nastes | reverse complement strand
GCGGGCCCTTTCCGAGGTGGCCGACAGCATCGCCAAATCCGACGATCTGCAATGGTCGATGGTCGATGAGCGTGGCCCGCGCGAGGTGCGTGGGCTGGCCAGAGCCATCAACAAGATGCAGCACCGTATCCGTCGTCTGATCAACGATCGCACGGAGATTCTGGCAGCCGTATCGCACGATTTGCGCACGCCGCTGGCGCGCCTGCGTCTGCGGGCCGGGTTCATGGATGACGAGGAAACCCAGATGGCCATCGAGGCCGACATCGACGAGATGGAGGCTATGGTGACGGGCGTTCTCGCCTATCTTGCAGGCGATCTCGATCCTGAACCCGTCAAGCAGGTGGATCTTGTCGCGATCCTCAACACGCTGCTCGACTCACAGAGCGATCGTGGGCGCGAAACCAGCTATACCGGACCGGACCGTTGTCAGGCGATTATCCGCCCACTAGCCATCAAACGCGTTTTTGCCAATCTTATCGATAACGCCTGCAATTATGGCGGCGATGCGCATGTGACGCTCGATACGGACGGTCAGACGGCGACTATTTCGGTGGTGGATGACGGTCCCGGCATTCCGGAAGACGAGCTGGAAAACGTCCTTTCGGCTTTCTATCGCGTTGAAGGGTCACGTTCGCGTGCCACCGGCGGTATGGGCCTCGGTCTTGCCATTGTGACGCGCGAAGTGGGACGGGCAGGTGGCAAGGTCGATCTGTTCAACGTGAAGGGACGCGGTCTGTGTGTCCGGATTACGTTGCCGCTTGGAGCCGTTCCGGTCTGATTCCGGCCCAAAAGGGACTTGCGTAGTCGCGATTGATGGCACATGTCACAGCAGCAACTGATATCTGAGAGCTGTGATGTTTATCGAGACTGAGGATACTCCCAATCCCGCTACCCTGAAGTTTCTTCCTGGCCGCGCCGTCACCGGCCATCGTGGCACCGCCGATTTCGCCGATGCCAAGGCTGCTGAGGGGCGCTCGCCTCTCGCCATGACCCTGTTCGGTGTCGAGGGTGTCTGTGGTGTTTTCCTTGGAGGCGATTTCATTTCGGTCACAAAGACCGACGAATTCAGCTGGAACACGCTGAAGCCTCTTCTGCTTGCGGCTATTACGGCGCATTTCGAGTCAGGCGCTCCCAGCCTTGAATCCGCTGCCGAGACGCAGGAAGAGGAAATCGCTCCTGAAGACGAGGCGGTCGTCGCCCAGATACGCGAGCTGCTCGATACACGCGTTCGCCCCGCCGTTGCAGGGGATGGGGGCGATATCGTATTCAGGGGATATCGCGACGGTGTCGTGCGCCTTACGATGCAGGGAGCCTGTGCAGGTTGTCCGTCGTCGCGCGCAACGCTGAAGCACGGTGTGGAAAACATGCTGCGACACTACGTTCCCGAAGTTGTCGCGGTCGAACAGGTCGAGGACTGATCCCGTGAGTGAAAGCCATCCGGAAACTCCAGATACGGTGTCCCTGGATGGCACGTCCTCGCAAGAGGCCCCGATGGCCCCTCCGTCGCCTTCCGATCCTTCCGTCGTGAACGGCTCTACAAGGCAGGATGCCGCTGGGGGAAAAGGCGCGGCTGAGCCGCTGGGCGATGAAGCCCTGGACAGGCTTTTTCGTGAGGCACGCACGCCGCTCGGCTGGTCCTCGCTCCCGGTCGGCCGGGAGCAGCTGGTCGCACTTTACGATCTGATGAAGCTTGCGCCGACATCGGGTAACTGTAGCCCTGCGCGTCTCGTGTTCCTGACATCGGACGATATGAAGGCGCGTATTCGCCCCGCGCTCTCCAATGGCAATGTCGAGAAATGTCTGACGGCGCCAGTGATTGTGCTTGTGTGTCACGATCCGCTGTTTTTCGAGCATCTGCCGCGCCTGAGTAGTGAAACAGACCTGCGCAACTGGTTTGCTGCAGATGTCGGTCTGTCGGAAGAAACTGCATTCCGGAACGGTTCGCTCCAAGGGGGCTATCTGATCATGGCTGCCCGTGCGCTCGGGCTGTCGGTCGCACCGTTCTCGGGGTTCGATGCCTACACGGTTGAAGACAGTTTTCTTTCCGATACCGGCTGGCGCGTGAATTTCATTGCGGGGCTCGGCTATCCGGATGACAGGCCGGTTCCGGCAAGAGCCATGCGGCTGGCGTTCGATGAAGCCTGCCTCGTTCTGTGATGCGATCGCATGACGAAACGCGCTGTCTGGTCCTGAATGGTGCAACGCTCGGTGCAACGAGTACCGGGGATCTTGCGGCATTCAGAGGCAATGACTGTCTGGTTCGTATTGAGTTGGAGGGGCTGAGTGCAACAGCCTCTCTTGCCGCGCAATGCAGGACCCTCTTCACGAATCTGGACTGGGCCGACGGACCGGAGCTGATCGTTGCGGTGGTCGGGCCGGGCTCCTTCACGGGGCTACGCGCAACACTTTCTCTGGCGAATGCGCTTGCTCTCGGTTATGGCGCCTCCTTGCGTGGGGTGACGACCGGCGCCTGTTTTCGTACGCATCCCGATTACGCAAAAGCCATATGTCTCACGAAAGCCAGACGTGACCGGCTTTATGTGGAGCGGGAGGATGGGCAGTTCTGGGCCGGACCGCCGGGCGACTTTCATCCTTTGCCCGGTGATGTGCTCATTGGCGGTGGTGTCGGAATGCTGAACCGTGTCCTGCCCGAAGGATGTCGTACGATCGAGGCAGACAAACCGGACCCCTTTCATATCATGCAGGCTGGCCTGCGTGCTCGGGCCTGCACGGCTCTTGAGCCGCTCTATATCGATGCGCCTGAAGCAAAACTTCCCGCTCGCGGGTTGAGGCCGATGCCACAGTCGTGAGCGACCAATTATCTATGGTCGCGCTTGGTACGCCCCATGCGTCGCTCTGTGCGATCATTCATGGCGAGTGTTTCCCCGCTGAAGAGCGATGGGGAAACGACGCTTTCCTATCCCTGTTGCAAAGCCCCGGTATTATGGGGTGGATGGCCATGAGAGGGGCCGAGCCCGCCGGGTTTATGCTGGCGCGGCTCTGCCTCGATGAGGCCGAAATACTGACCCTTGCCGTGAGACCCAGCCAGCAGCGAAACGGTGTAGGGCGGTTACTTGTGCATCAGACAGCCGTATCGTTGCGCGATATGGGGGCCGGGACGGTATTCCTCGAAGTATCCGTTCGGAATGCACCGGCTCTCTCGCTGTACCGGCGATCCGGTTATATCTCATGTGGCACGAGACGCAGATATTATCCCGACGGAAGCGATGCTTCGGTTCTGCGTCAGGATTTACGCAGGGAAATACAGTAATCGGCGCTGGAATGACGATCGGCAGGTGCGGATTCCGGCGCCTGTCCGAGCGTCTTCAGAAGTGACATGACATTGCGATGGGTCTCCTCTCCTTTGAGGAGAATGCGCATATCCTCGCCCGATTGCGCCCTGTCGAAAGATAATCTGACATAAACTGTCGTCATTGGGCATATCTTGTCTGTGATATCAATAATTTGCAATATTGTCACACCTATTATCGATGGTTATTTGATATATTTTCTTGGACGTTGTGCGGTAACTGGTATATTTTATGTAAAAGATATATTCATTAGGGAGGATTTATATGTCGACGGATCCGGATAATACGACTTTGCAGAAGTTGACCACTCAAATTATCTCTGCCTACGTGTCACATAATGAAATTTCTGGTCAGGATTTACCAAATCTTATCCGGACTGTGCATCAGACATTGTCGACTGTTGCCAATACCAAGCCCGAAATTGTCAAACCCGTGCCAGCCGTGCCGCCCAAGAAGTCTGTATTTCCAGACTATATCATCTGTCTTGAAGACGGCAAGAAACTCAAATTGCTGCGTCGTCATCTCCAGACTGTTTACGATATGACGCCCCAGCAATACCGCGAGCGTTGGGACCTGCCGCCGGAATATCCCATGGTAGCCCCCAACTATGCCAGTCACAGGTCGAATCTGGCACGCAAGATAGGACTCGGCCACCGGCGATGAGAAAGCCGCCCTTTGTCCGCTACTTAACGTTGGCAAAGGGCCGGATTTTCGGCTACGCCGTATTCCATGGTATCTGAAGCGAAAGCTGACGCAAAGCGAAGCGGGCGGGCTCAGGAAGAGTCGCGCATCGGGCAATTATGTATCGACCGGGGCCTCAAGATGACAGGGCAACGCCGTGTCATCGCGCGGGTTCTGTCCGAGGCAGAGGATCATCCGGATGTCGAGGAGCTGTACAGGCGTGCCTCGCAGATGGATGCCCGTATCTCGATCGCAACGGTCTATCGCACCGTCAGGCTTCTCGAAGAAAAAGGTATCCTGGAGCGGCGTGACTTCGGTGGCGGTCGCGCCCGTTATGAGGCAAGCGAGCCCGGGCATCAGCATCATTACCACCTGATCGACGTCGAAACGGGGCATGTCGTCGAATTCGAAGACGAGGACCATGCCGCGCTGATGGAGACTCTCGCCCGTCGCCTCGGCTTCGACCTGGTTTCCCACCGGCTCGAGCTTTTCGGCCGCCGGATGACTGCCAAGTCAGGTGACGAGACGACAGGTCAGGACGGATGAACGCCAAACCTTCTCACGCCGAGATTTTGCGCCTTCTGGTCACGGATGGCGAAAAGACGACGCCTTCGGGTCAGTCCCTTTCAAGTCTCGATCTTGCTCGCGATTCCTTTCCCGAACTCCGGGGCGGCCAGCTCGGTGTGCGTATTGCCACGACAGATGCCGAACGCGAGGCCGCGCAGGCCCTGCGCTATCGCGTCTTTTTTGAGGAAATGGGCGCCCGTCCCGATACGCGTACAGCCAGACTCAAGCGCGATATCGATGATTTCGATGAGGTTGCCGACCATCTTCTGGTGATCGATCACGCTGTCTCTTCGGGGGCAGAAGGCGTCGTCGGGACCTACCGTCTGCTCACAAGCGACAAGGCCGCACAGATCGGACGTTTCTATACCTCGAGCGAATACGATATTTCCCCTCTGACCGAGTTCCCCGGGCGTCTGCTCGAAGTCGGACGGTCCTGTGTGGATCAGAGATATCGCGGGCGCTCAGCCATGCAGCTTCTGTGGCGGGGTATTGCCTCTTACATCTTCCTGCATCGCATCGATGTGCTGTTCGGTTGTGCAAGTCTGCCCGGTACAAATCCCGAGCTCATGGCCGATGAACTGACCTATCTGTATCATAATCACTTGGCCCCTCCGGCTCTGCGCATCCGCGCGCTTCCCGACCGTTATGTCGATATGCAGCGCAGCGACCCGCATCTGCTCGACCATCGCAAATGCCTCTCGAGACTCCCGCCCCTCATCAAGGGATATCTTCGTCTGGGCGGATTTATTGGTGATGGCGCTGTGGTTGACGAACAATTCAACACCACAGATGTTGCCGTGCTGGTAAAAAGCGAGCTTCTGGCAGATAAATATTACCGTCATTACGAACGTCGCCTGAGGGATGCACTCGAATAGGTCAGGATTTAATATTAATGCTCCGGCTCTGGAATAAATCTTCCCAGTCGAGCCGGCTTCCATTTTCGACAGGGAAAATGATACTGGCTGATCTTGTCGTCGGAGCGCTTTCTGCTCTGGCGCTTCCGCCTGTTTATTGCCTTCCTGCGCTGGCTCTGGGGCTGCTTTATCTCTACCGCTGCACCCAGGATGCTTCCAGTAACCGGCAACTTGCCGTTCATGCTTTCTTCTTCGGGCTTGGATACCATACCGCTGCCCTGTCGTGGCTGACCAATGCCATTCTCACACGCGCCCACGATTTCTGGTGGGCCGTGCCGATTGCCGCTCCAGGGTGCGCGCTGATCCTTGCGCCCTTCATCATGGTACCCGTCCTTCTCTGCCGCCTTGTGCCAGCGGGCCCATGGCGGATGGTTCTGCTGGCATCGCTATGGACCCTGGCAGATATGGCGCGGGTCTTCATTTTCACCGGTTTTCCGTGGAACCCGACCGGGAGCATCGTGGAGATTCCGGGTCTCGTCGGCGATCTTCTGAGCCAGCCTGCATCGATCATCGGTGTGGATGGGCTGACCTTCGTGGTTGTGCTGCTGGGCCTGCTGGTCTGGGAAGGTAGAAAGCACCGTCTGGGTCTTGGCTGTTTCCTGCTCGTCTGGCTTGCGGGCGGAGCATACGCTCTTACTCATCGTCATGACCTGCCCGTGACGAATCCTGTGGTGGTTCTGGTTCAGGGCAACGTACAGGAACGCGATATTCTCTCCCGTGACGGCGCCATGGAGGCCTTCAGGCTCTATTTGCGTCTCACCAATGAAGGTGTCGCAAAAGCGCGCGATCTCGCCGGTGACAGCAGCGCGGGCGACAGAAGCATTGTCTATCTCTGGCCTGAGTCGGGCTTTCCTGGTCTGCTGGATGAGGATGAGGGCGCACGCCGCATGATTGCCCGCGCGGCTGACGGTACCTGGGGTATGATCGGCTCCGACAGACGCGATGAGGCCAACCGGTATTATAACAGCATCATGGCGCTGGATGAGAGCGGACAGGTGAGGGCTGTTTATGACAAGTCGACGCTTGTTCCTTTTGGTGAATACCAGCCGCGTTTTATCCCTTTCAATCTTCTTCCTGGCCAGTTGACGCCAGGGAGCGGTGTCACGACCTGGGATCTGCCCGGTCTCGGTGCCGTCGATCCACTTGTCTGCTACGAAGTTATTTTTTCCGGGCGCGTTGTCGGTGCCAGGCGTCCGGACTGGATCGCCAATGTCACCAACGATGCCTGGTTCGGAAACAGCGCTGGCCCGCGTCAGCATCTTGCCACGGCCAGAATACGCGCAGTCGAAGAGGGGCTTCCCGTTGTTCAGGCAGCCAATATGGGCATAACTGCTGCGTTCGATGCCTCGGGGCACGAGCTGGGCCGCCTGCCGTGGGGTCATGCAGGAACGCTCGTTCTGGCGCTTCCCTCGCCTCATCGGGCAACGCTCTTCTCCCGTTACGGAAGAACGATTCCACTGGCGCTGTGTCTGCTCAGCGGTGCCATGGCTGTTTTTCTTGGGTATCGTCGTAAATAGATAATAAAAAGTTAATCAGCGTCGTTTGGCGTCGAAGATTAACCTTAGTATGAGTCCTGATTTATGAGTAATACCGTGAAAAGCGCCTCGGCAGCCGGGCCGGTCGATGCCCTAGTGGGAGCGCGGATCAGGTTGCGCCGAACCCTGCTGGGTATGTCCCAGGAGAAGCTCGGTGCGGCATTGGGGCTGACTTTTCAGCAGGTGCAGAAATATGAGCGCGGCGCCAACAAGGTCGGTGCAAGCCGTCTTTACGAGATGTCCAAAGTGCTCGATGTGCCGATAGGGTTCTTCTTCGACGATCTGGTGAGCGATGGACGTGACGGGCGCGGTCTCGGAATGGCATCTCCCGGTTTTTCCGAAGCGCCCTCCGGTTTCGGTGAAGGCAAGGAGACCGGGAGCGGTTTCGGAAAAGCGAGGACGCACGCTTATCCTCCGCTGGACGAGATGTCTGTGGAGCTTTTGCGCGCTTTCAGGAATATCTCCGACGTACGCGTGCGTCGCCAGCTTGTGAATCTGGTCAAGAGCATGGCCACGACAGTCGATACTTCGGACTGATCGCTTATTCCCGACGCAGTACCCGGTCTGTCAGAAACGAGGCCAGTTTTCCTGCCACGAAATCCTGTTTCAGCTTCACCTCGTCATAATCCCGCTCGACCCACTCCAGAAAGGGAACGCGCCCTTCTGCCACGGATTGGTAGTGCAGGATGAATGCGTCGAGAATTCCTGTGCGCGACCGGTTGAAATGACCGAAACGCCAGTGAAGCTGTCGCAGGGCCTGTGCTGCGGTGCCCCCTTCGAACAGGATGACCAGAGCAGAGGCAAGTCCGGCACGGTCAGCGCCGGATTTGCAATGCATGAGCATCGGTCTGTCGAGTTCCTTGTACAGCCCGGCGAAACGCAAAATGCGGTCGCGATGCGGGGCGCCCCTGCTCTCGAACGCCATGTCGATATGGGTCAGGCCGAGTTGTTCTGCCGCATTGCGTGAAAGAGCGTCGGACCCGCAACGCCGATGTCCGCGCAGATTGACCAGCGTACGCAGGCCAAGGCGGCGTTTCAGTCGTGCCAGCCGTGCAGGCGTGGGATGATTGCAACGATAGACCTTGCCCGGCACGACAGTAGCCAGATTGGTCCAGGGAAGCCTGAAAATGGCGTGATCGACAAAAAGACTGTCGATCCATGCCTTGCGGCGTCCCGCAGATGTTGCAAGCGTTCCATCGAACACGATGTCTCTCCTAGAATTGGTGTGCGGTGCCTGCCGCACCCATCATCATCCGTCAATTGCCGCCCATGATCGAGGTTGATACAAGATTATCATGCGCTCAGCCTCGTTCCTTTTTCTCATGATCATGCTGGCGGGCTGCGCTGACAACGCGTTCGGGCCGCCCAAGCCCGATCTGGCGGTCAACGGTCCTCCCGGTCATCCGCCCGGGCAATCGCCGCATCATGACCGGATGGCGCGTGCCTACGCCTCTCTTCCTGTTGCGATACCGGGCATGGACGGCCAGTCGGGGCCGCCCATGCTGCCTGGCCTTGCGACCGAGACGGTCACAACCAGCGAGGTCAAACCCCAATATGCGGTGCCGGATGCTGAGGTTTCCTATGGAAAGAGGGATAGTCATGAGTGATTTCGTCACCGGGCATTACAGCACGCGCGCCGATGACTATGTGCGCAGCGCCACACATGCAAAGGGGGAAGATCTCGATCATCTGGCGCGTCTTCTCGCCGAGGAGCAACCCGCCTCCCTGCTCGATCTCGGTTGCGGCGGCGGTCATGTGGCTTATGCAGCCGCACCGTTTGTGCCATTGATTCTTGCCTGCGATCCGACGGCTACCATGGCGCGGGCAGTGCAGAGCGAAGCCGGTAAAAGGGAGATCGGGCATATTCTGCCCGTCTGCGGATTTGCCGAGATGATTCCCTTTGCCGATCGTGCGGTCGATGCCCTGGCGAGCCGGTATAGCGCGCATCACTGGCGCGATCTGGAAACGGGTCTGGTCGAAGCACGTCGTGTCCTCCGACCGGGCGGACTGGGTGTATTCATCGACACGGTGGCGCCTGAGGATGCAATGGCCGATTCGGTGCTACAGACGATAGAGACGCTCCGTGACCCGTCGCACACACGCAATTATCGCCCTTCCGAATGGCGTCAGAATCTCGAGACGGCAGGTTTTGCGATTCAGGATCACATTCCCCTGCGTCTGAGGCTCGATTTCAGTTCATGGGTCGCCAGAACGGCCACCTCCGAACTGCATTGCAAGGCCATTCTGTCGCTACAGGCGGCAGCAAGCCCGCATATACGTCAACGCTTCGCTTTCGAAGCCGATGGCAGTTTCACGCTCGATACGGCACTTTTTATCGTACGCTGAGCGCGCGAGCACGGATTGGGGCAGGCATTTGCCCCAATCCCGACCCATTACGGATACTTGGTCAGGAAGAAAGCGCGCGGGCCTCTTCCGGCAACATGATCGGTATGCCATCGCGCACGGGATAGGCGAGTCCTGCGCTCTTGCTGATCAGTTCCTGTGCATCGCGATCGTAGATAAGCGCCTCTTTCGTGACAGGGCACACGAGCATGGAGAGAAGACGCGGGTCGAGATCTTGGGTCATGAGACGATATCCGAAAAAGGGAGGACGCTCTCGATTGGGCAACCTGAAAGCGTCTCACGGGGTCGAATTTCAGGAAAAGAGAATGGCAGAGAGCTTGCGACGGGCAGGCAGCGTTGCCGGGTCGCTATTTCCCCAGGCTTCGAAAAACCGCAGCAGCTCGGCTTTTGCCGCGCCATCGTTCCAGTCGCGATCCTCACGGATGATCGATAGCAGCGTGTCGGCGGCCTCCTGTTTCATGCCGGCGCCGTTGAAGGCCCCTGCAAGACGAAAACGCAGGGCGAGATCGTCCGGCGCGGCTTCACATTCCGCCCGTAGCCCGTCCAGCGCTGCGGCTGCCTGTCGGCTCTCCTTGTGCAGGGCCAGGGCGGAGCGGGCACCGGAGATGGCAGGATGTTCTGCGAGCTTGGCGGGAACCTGGCTCAGTGCTTCGTCAGCACCTTCGTCGTCATCCAGCGCAATGAGTGCCCGGATCATGCCGCCCCATCCTTCGGGGTTTTCCGGCTCGATTTCGAGAAGCGAGGCGAAAAGGCTCGCCGCCTCAGCGGCTTCACCCCCCTGAAGAGCTGCCGTGGCAGCCGCCAGCAGGTCGGCGCTGGGGAGCGTAGCCCCTGTCGCCTTGACGATCTGTTCGATAAAGCGACGCACTTCGCTCTCGGGCTGCGCGCCCTGGAGAATGTCGACAATCTGTCCTTTATAGAACGCAGCGACGAGCGGAATGGACTGTATGGGCAATCCGACCTGACCCAGCTGGGCTGCCAGAGCGGCATTGGCCTCGATATCGACCTTGACCAGCTTGACCCGACCGCCGGCGGCCGTCACGGCGCGCTCGAGGATGGGAGTCAGCTGCTTGCAGGGGCCGCACCAGGGGGCCCAGAAATCGACCAGCACGGGCAGCTGACGGCTGGCCTCAAGCACTTCGGGCATGAAGCTGCGCTGATCGGCATTGACAATCAAAGTCCCCGCCGGAGCACCGGTGGCTGCTCCTGTGCCTGTCTCGCTTCCGGTCTGGGGACGATTCTGCCCTATAATATAGTCCATGAATTCTCTCTGTTCCGAAGCGCTGTGGCCGTAGCCCTCAGACGCCTTGATAGGTTTGCCCTGTAGATTGCCCTCTGGACATACGGAAGCAAGTCCAGAGAGAGATCCCGGTGAACTCCACACCGGAAAGAGAGAGAAAAGTGAAAAAAAACGACTTTTTCGAAAAAACCCTCTTGCACGGTAGGGCTGTAGGCAGTATTCACCCGTCCAACGGAACGCGGGCGTAGCTCAGGGGTAGAGCACAACCTTGCCAAGGTTGGGGTCGTGGGTTCGAATCCCATCGCCCGCTCCAGATAATCGAATGAATTATCTGGAGCGGCGCTTCCGAAATCTACAAAATCAAAATGAATATTACGCTTTCCGGAAAGTTAACTTTCTGAAATTTGCGTGATTATTTCGCTATCAAATCCTTGCATACCAACGAACCTGACCCGTCGATCAACTAAAACTTGCTCTGATCCGGTTGCGTCGTGCACAGAACGTTTTAAACCGTCGCAAGGTAACAAAAAAATAATGCGGCGAGATTTTGAGACACTTTCCCACGATAAGAAGGTATTTGCGCTCAGTTCCTGTCATGGCAGGAATCGGGGTTGTTCTGACTGCATCCTGGCTCATGGGGGGCAAGGCCCATGCGTCGGATGCCGAACCCCAGCCGAAACATGATCAATGGTACACGGGGTCGCTTATTTCCCCCTCCGGGCCGCAGTTCAAGGCGGGCGTTCTCGGGCTCGAGCCTTACCTGACATATAATCAGCCTGTGGATTATCTGGGCTCCAATGGCCGCAGCATGCCTTTCGGTCCAGGTCAGAGAACCATCACTAGCTCCACCATGGTCAAATACGGCCTGACCGATCATATCAGTATCCAGATTTTCCCGGCCATAAGCTACGGTTGGAAGCGTGGCGACGGCACGACCAGCAGCCTGAAATTCGGCGATATGCCTGTCGATTTCCTGTGGCGCTTCGTCGACCCGAACCCGAAACGCTACATTCCGGCCCTGAGCCTTTTTGCCGGTATGCTCATGCCGACGGGCGATTACACCAATCTCGGTCGCAGCCAGGACGGTGTCGGTAACGGCGCCTATGTATTCCGTACGGCACTGGTCGAGCAATCCACCTATGATCTGCCTCACGATCATACGCTGCGTCTGCGCATGTGGGCGACGTTCCGCCGTGCAGTGACCTCTGCCCGCCTCGACAATCTGACGAGCTACGGTACCACGAAGGGCTTCGTCGGGCGCGGCCGACCCGGCATGAGCGGTCAGACGGGTTTTTCGCTTGAATACGGTATCAACCAGCGCTGGGTTCTGGCCGTGGATATGGTGCGCGACTGGGCCAATGGTGCACGCGTCTGGGGTTCGGACGCATTGGGGCGCCGTATCGATCGTATCGGTGGATCGAGAGGCGACTGGATGGTGGCGCCTGCCGTCGAATATAGCTGGTCGCCGCGTTTCGGCGTCATTATCGGCGCATCGACCTTCTTCGCCGGACACAACACCAATCTGAATGTCGCGCCCCAGATGGCCGTCAATATGGTGTTCTGACAGCCTCAAGGCGTCATGATGTCTCTGCCGGTATCCTTGCGGGCTTGCCTCGCCGGTAAGAGAGCGTCACCCTCGATCGTTTGCAGGTTGAGGAAACTTCATCATGGCGGTCGAGGACCAGTCGCATAGCCTTCATCGTCAGCTTGGTCCGTTCAGCCTGCTGATGATGGGGATCGGCAGCGTGGTCGGGGCTGGTATCTATGTGCTGCCGGGGATCGCCGCAGCGCAATATGCCGGACCCGCTGTTTTGCTCTCCTTTGTTCTGGCAGCCCTGAGCTGCGGCTTCATAGGCCTGTGCTATGCCGAGCTGGCCTCTGCCCTGCCGCAAGCCATGGGGGGCGCCTACGGCTATTCACGCGCCATACTGGGGGTCAGGCCTGCCTGGTGGGTCGCATGGATGCTCGTGCTGGAATATGCCCTGGCCGGGTCTGCGGTTTCTGTCGGACTGACAGGATATCTCTCGAAACTTCTTCAGTCGCTTGGCGTGGTTCTGCCGTCATCACTGACCGAATCGATGGTCGTATGGCGCGACGGCAGTTTTCACATTGCCTCACAGATCAATGCCGTAGCTCTTTTCCTCGTTCTGGTTCTGGGGCTGATCCTGTCGCGCGGCATCCGTCAGGCCAGCTGGGCCAATGGGTGTTTCGTTCTGCTCAAGCTCTGCGTGCTGGTTGTGTTCGTCAGCGTCGGGTTTTTCCATGTCAGGCCCGATCTCTGGCATCCGTTTCTGCCTCCATCGGAAGGCGGATTTCATTTCGGGCTGATGGGGCTGCTGCGTGCCGTCGCTGTCGTTTCTTTTGCCTATCTGGGCTTCGATTCGATCTCCATCGCTGCATCGGAGGCGCGTAACCCGGGGCGGGATGTTCCGTTCGGGTTGATTGGCGCGCTTGCGATCAGTGCCGTGCTTTACGTCATGGTGTCTCTCGTCATGACAGGGCTTGTCCCGTTTCGTCAGCTCGGGGTTGCCAGCCCTATCGCCCTTGCGGTGCAGGCTCTGGCCATGCCCGCTCTCGGGCTCGTTCTGCAGTTCGGATCGGTGATCGGTCTCGGGTCGGTGCTGTTCGTCAGCCTCTACGGACAGTCGCGGCTATGCCATATTCTGGCTCATGACCGTCTGGTAAGCCCGAAGCTGAGCCTGACCGATCCTGCAAGCGGGGCACCTGTTCTGGCCATCGCGCTCACGACTGGGCTGACGGCGCTCACTGCGGCCCTGTTACCGATCGTCCTGCTGGCCGATCTGGTCAGTATCGGCACCATGATCGGATTTCTCGTCATTGCCGTTGCCGTGATGAAACTGCGTGGCGACGATGAAAGTCCCCGTGCCCGCTTTCGTGTACCGCTTGGTGGCATACGCGTCGGCACGCTCTGGCTGGGAGTGGTGCCGGTTCTCGCCATCGTGGCCTGCCTGATCAATCTGGCAACAGTCCTGAGCGATCTGATGGTCCAGAGCCTGCATGGCGACTGGATACCGCTGGTTTTCCTCGTACTTTACTGCATGGTGGGCTTTCTGCTCGGCAGACGCGCCGTGGTGCGCAACGCGTGAAACGCGTGCTGCGGCAACCTTTCACACCGTGAAAGGTTGAGGTCCATACCTGTTGCGCACGCAAGGGTTCGGCGCGCAGTATGATTTTCGACAGATTGGGGAGATGGTGCCGACACTCGGAATTGAACCGAGGACCTACTGATTACGAATCAGTTGCTCTACCCCTGAGCTATGTCGGCGTCCTTGGCGCGGTGCTATAGCCGAGACCGCATCGGACTGCAACAGGGCAAACACCTATCTCTCATCGGAATCGTCCGCTACACTATGATTCATGTCTGATCGCTTCCACAAGCGTCTTTGGCGCAACGCTGTCACCATGACCACCGTGGCGCCGCCCACCCCAACCCTCAAGGTTGTGGAAGGGCTGCGCGAGTGTCCATGCTGTGGCCTGTTCCAGACGGTACCCCGCCTCAAGCGTGGACAGGTGGCTTATTGCACGCGTTGCGATGCCCAACTGGCGCGCCGCCGTCGCACGGCACCGATTGCCGCTCCGACGGCGTTCTGTATCGCTTCCGCAGCGCTTTATCTGGCGCTGCTCATGACACAACTCCTGACGATCAATGTGCATGGCCGCGTCAATACCGTCACGATCCTTACGGGCCCCATAGAGCTGGGGCGCGAGGGATATGGTGAAATCGGTCTGATTGTCGGCCTGACGACTCTCGTCATGCCGGGTGTGGTGATCGCGCTTATGTGCGCCATACTTTATGGTGCTAGCAAGCGACAGATGCCCGACTGGGCGCCCATCCTCATGTCCTGGTACGAGCGGCTACGCGAATGGTCGATGATCGAGGTCTATATCCTCGGTGTTTTCGTCGCCTATACCAAGCTGATCGACCTTGCGATCGTGGATCTCCAGGCAGGCGTCTTCCTGATCGCGGCACTCATGATCACCATGGCGGCGACCGATTCGACCCTCGATGTCGAACGCGTATGGGACAATCGCGACATCCATGACGAAATGGCGGATGGAGAGGGGCGTATCCTGCCGGTCGAGCATATACGCGCGACCGATGAGTCGATGCCGCCCCTGCAGCATATGCTTTCCTGCCATTCCTGCGGGCTGGTCATGGCATTCGACCATAAGGTGTCCAATGAGGGCGATATGGGCGATTGCCCGCGCTGTCACCAGATACTGCGTCGTCGCAAGGCGAATGGCATGAGCAATGCAGCAGCGCTGCTTCTGACAGGGATCATCTGCTACATTCCTGCCAATCTGCTGCCTGTCATGACCTATACGAAAATGGGCCAGCCAGATACCAGCACCATTATCCATGGTGTGATCGAGCTCTGGCAGTCGAACCTCATTCCGCTTGCCCTGCTTGTGCTGTTTGCCTCCATTACCGTGCCGGTGCTCAAGATCGTGTCTCTGGCCTGGATGGTGCTCGGCACATGGCGCAAGCAGAAGCGCGGTTTGCGCCAGCTGACAAAGCTTTATCGTCTTATCGATCTTATCGGTCGCTGGTCGATGATCGACGTGTTCATGATCTCAATTCTGGTTGCGATCGTACATTTTAATTTTCTCGCCAATGTTCTCGCCGATCCCGGTGTGGTTTTCTTCACCATCGTCGTCATCGTGACGATCTTTGCGGTACATAGCTTCGATCCACGCAGCATGTGGGACGCCGCTGGCGAAAACGGGCCTGTCCCTGTTCCCGACGAAGCACAAGATAATTCCGACCGAGGAGGGATCTCCGAGGGCGGTTCTTCATTTCCTCCTCACGATATGGAGCCTGAGCGCGCGTGAGCGACCAAAACGATCAATCCCGGCAGCAGACCCCGGCCCCTAAAAAGGCCGGGATCAGAAAGACACGTTTCTCGATCGTCTGGCTGATTCCGATCATCGCCATCGTCATTGCAGGCTGGCTTGCATGGCGCAGTCTGGCCAATCGCGGTCCGGATATCACCATCACATTCGACACGGCATCCGGCCTGACCGCCGGACAGACACAGGTCAAGAACAAGGCCGTGACGCTGGGAACGGTGCAGGATATCAGCCTGACGCCAGACATGCGTCGCGTCATTGTGCATGTCCGTATGAATGGCGGTACCGAGGACATCCTGACAGATCATACGCGCTTCTGGGTTGTGCGGCCGCGTATCAACGGAGCCAGTATCACAGGCCTCGAAACGCTTCTTTCCGGCGCCTATATCGCAATCGATCCGGGCGAAAAGGGTGGGCGTTACGAGAGCAACTTCACCGGTCTCGAAGCGGCGCCCGGTGTGCGCTCCGATCAGCCGGGTTCGACCTTCATGCTGGTAACGCCCACGCTCGGTTCGATCGGTGAGGGGGCTCCGGTCTTCTTCCGTGACATGTCAGTCGGTGAGGTGCTCGGCTATACCATGCCGCCGGGTGGTGAGGGGCCGATCATGGTCCAGGTGTTCATCAAGGCACCCTTCGATCATTACCTGCGCACCGATTCCCGGTTCTGGAACGTGTCCGGCGTTCAGGTCGGTCTGGGTGCTGGCGGTCTCAAGGTTCAGCTGACGTCGCTTCAGGCTCTGCTTTCCGGTGGTGTCGCCTTCGGTCTGCCGACGCGTCGCCTCAAGGTCGATGCCCCCGAGGCCCCGGCCAATTCGGTATTCCGCCTTTATGCCAGTCAGGCAGAGGCGGATAACGCGCGCTATCATCAGCGTGTCAAGGTGGCCACCTATCTCGACAGCTCGGTCAAGGGGCTCACATCGGGCGCTACGGTCAGCATGTTCGGCATTCAGGTGGGCAGCGTGACGGATGTGTCGCTCAAGGTGAACGAGAAGGACGCCTCGGCCCGCGTGCGCGTCGAAATGGAGCTGGAGCCGGAACGTGTTCTGAACTCCGACGAGACATCGCGCGATGCGCAGCACAAGCTTCTTGAAGCCTTTGTGGCCAAGGGTATGCGCGCCTCGGTGGAAAGTGCGAGCTTCCTGACCGGCGAATCCATGATCGGCCTGCAGTTCATCAAGAATGCCAAGCCGGCTTCGCTGACCTATGAAGACGATGTCGCCATTATTCCGAGCCAGCCGGGCGGTCTCGATGGCATCATGGCATCGGCTGCAACGACCATGGACAAGGTGGCTGCCATGCCCCTTACCCAGATCGGTGAGCATCTGAACGATCTTCTGGCACATGCCGATCAGCGTCTGGCCAGCCCCGAGGTCAAGCAGTCGATCGTCGCCCTGCGTGACTCCCTGCGTCATGTTTCCGAGCTGACCCAGAACACGAATGAGGGCATGCAGCCGTTGCTCAAGAAGCTGCCCGCCATGAGCGATGCGCTTCAGGGAACGCTCAAGAACGCACAGACCGTGCTGGCGAGCTACGGTGGGGATACGGATTTCCATCGCGACCTTCAGGCCATGATCACGCAGCTCGGCCAGGCCGCGCGCTCGATCCGTTTCCTGACGGATTACCTGAACCATCATCCTTCGGCACTGATTACGGGACGCCACTGACGTGAAGATGCTTTCTTTCTCCTCCCCACGCCACGCCATGCGTCGATCCGCCCGGGTTCTGGCTCTGTCCGTCATGATGGCTACAGGTCTGACGGCCTGCGGCAGCGATCCGGTGCTCTATGCCATTGCACCGGTTCCGGGTGTCGCCCAGCAGGGCGGCCCGGTCACGGTCGAGGTCAGAACGCCGGTTGTGACCGCGAGCCTCGACCGCGATGAAATCGTGCGTCAGGACAAGGACTACAAACTCGCTATCGCCAAAGGAAATGCCTGGAGCGAGCCGATCGGTGACATGATCGGCCGCGTGCTCACCCGCGATCTGGCGCAACGCCTGCCCGGCACGACGGTCTTCGCCCAGAACGACGCCGTGTCGACGAAGCCTCTGGCTTTCGTCGAGGTGACGATCACTGCATTCAATGCCGATCAGCAGGGCAATGCCTCGCTTATCGGCACGCTTTCCGTCCACAGCGACAGGCCGGCCATCGGTCCCAATCTGACGGTGCCCGTCCAGCTTCAGGCCCGCTTGCAGAACAAGCGTGCCGATACGCTGGTTGCCGGTCTCAGCACGCTGACAGGACAACTGGCCGATATGGCGGCTCAGAAAGTCCGGTCCCTTCCTGTTCTGCCCATCACACCCTGAGACACGTCAGGGCTTTGCCCTGACCCCCAGCGGAAGCGTTCGCCGGTCAGGCGCCATCTACCGATGCTGTCATCGTGCATCGCTTCCGCGTCGGGCTCAGGCAAAGGGTTCGCAGGCAGGATATAAAAAAACCCGCCTCCTTTCAGGGGCGGGTTTTTCGATTCTTACGCCTGTTGCGAGACGATGAGAGCTTTTCGGCCTGTCAGAGCTTTTCGACCTGGGTGTAATCCAGCTCGACCGGTGTGGAGCGACCGAAGATCGACACGCTGACCTTGAGGCGCGAACGTTCTTCGTCCACTTCCTCGATCACACCGTTGAACGACGTGAAAGGACCGTCTGCCACGCGGATCTGCTCGCCGATCTCGAAGGTGAGTGCCGAACGCGGACGCTCGACACCTTCTTCGGCCTGCTTGAGCATACGCTCGGCTTCGGCCTCGGTAATGGGGGAGGGGCGATTACGCGTGCCCAGAAAGCCGGTAACCTTGGGTGTGTCCTTGACCAGATGCCATGCATCGTCGGTCAGTTCCATTTTCACCAGAACATAGCCAGGGAAGAACTTGCGCTCGGCATTGATCTTGCGACCGCGGCGGACTTCGGTGACGTCCTCTGAAGGAACCAGAACTTCCTCGAACTGGTCGCTCAGACCCTTCTGGGCAGCCTGTTCCTTGATGTGGGTCGCAATCTTCTTCTCGAACCCGGAATAGACATGCACGACGTACCAACGCTTAGCCATGGTTGTTCGTCTTAGCCTCCAACGCCAAAGAGTTCGCGTACGCCAAGCCCGATGACCTGGTCGACGACGAAAAAGAAAACTGAGGTAAGGGCAGCCATGGCAAGAACGGCGCCCGTCGTGATCAGCGTGTTACGGCGTGTCGGCCAGGTGATTCTGGTCGCCTCCGTACGCACGTCCTTCAGGTATTGCACCAGATTGAAACGTGCTGCTGGTTTGGAAGAGGGTTTCGGGGCGTCTTTTGAAGCGCCTCCCTTGGAGGGCGAAGACTGTTGCGACCCGTGTTTGGGGGTAGTGACCGACACCGTCATCCTCATATTCTTCAGAAAGCCGCGCGTGGCGGAATACCGCGCCCGACTCCGCTCGTTGGCTTGAAAGCCAGCGGCTGCGGCGTGGTGGCAGGGGCGGAGGGTCTCGAACTCTCAACCTCCGGTTTTGGAGACCGGCGCTCTAGCCAATTGAGCTACACCCCTATCGTCGTCCGCCTGGTCAGCTTTCCTGGATGAAACATCCGGTCCGGCTGGGTCATGACGAGACCACTTGCGGCGTAATGCGGCGCTCGGGCTTTTAAGTCAAGAGATCATTTGAAGTTTTTCGGCTAAAACTGTCTCTTGCTTCGCGTCGGGATCGGCGTTAGGGAAAGCCATCGAC
>CAJQZM010027434.1:0-27204 GCA_907164665.1 Colias nastes | reverse complement strand
TCGCAGTGAATTGGACACTACTCGCACTACACACCTGCACTCGCACTCATCACCTGCACTCGCACTAATCAAAGTGTGAACCAGCCATAAGTGTTATCTTATTAATGGCAATTATAATATTTTTCCTTAGCTTCATTATACTCGATATTCTCTTAATGTATTCATTCTTAGTTATAAAAGCTTCACAATTTATTCTAACAGAAATTAGTCTTAAATTTATCTTATTCTTAACTGATTTTTCTTGGTATTAGGGAGTTTCATTTCATGCTTAATCGAAAAGAAAATTTAGCTCCTACAGGATACATACTAAAAAAACGTTAATATTTATTATATTTTATAATATAAATATTAATGTTTTCAATTTTAATAATAGTCCCGTGCCTCCTTGTTTCTATGTCTTACTGATTGAATATTATAATTATAATTTTAATTGAATACAACAAAAACTATTATTTTTGTTAAAATTCAACGAGAATCAAACTAAACCTGTACAAGAAATTGTTAAAGTTATAAAAATAAAATAATATTTATTTATATTGTCCATTTTTTCATTTTGAAATTAACAGTGTAAAGGTCGCCTTTTTTTATCAGTGTTTAGAGCCGGAAAATGTAGATATTAAATAAAGAACAATAAAAGTAATTACACTGAGATTATACAGATGGATAAGAAACAAAAGGCGAAAAAATAATAACTCAACAGTAATAAAATAATTAATTAATTAATACAGCATTTTCCCGTGCTATTTTCGGAATAAAAACTATCTTATGTGTTAATACAAGTTATCCTCTATTTGTGTGCCATATGAAAATTGTTTCAGCCGTTTTCCCATAAGGATTAACTACCAAACAAACATACAAAATTTATAATATTAGTAGTACGAACTTAACATTGAAACCTCCATGAGTGTGTTACCAGACTACAGTTTCTAAGCAAGCTTGTGTGGACTTCAAGCTATTTGTTTCATCTGACGTTACGTCTCTTTTGTTTATTGCAAGCAGTTGAGATTCGCCATTGAGTGGCATTGTGCTTTGTTCAACTTGCATAGTTAATCCTTTGCCATACACATTACAGCATTTATTCAAGTTTAGAGTGTTTAGTTCTTGTTAGCTATTTGCATAATATGTTTGCTATCGTGAGCGTTTAACGTGTGTGAAAAACATGATAAAATTAAATTAATATTATCGTTTCCAACATAACAAAAGAGATGTGCATTTTTTTATAATTGAATGAATATAAGTTAAGATACTCAATTTCAAAATAAATTTACATCTGAAAATGTCACTTTTACAAAAAAAAGCTTAACTTATATTCACGGTGTCTAAAAATAAAAATTATAAAAATATCTCTGTTGCTCACTGATACTGTTTGGTTTAATTTTCCAAATAAATGAGAGAAAGAACAACATTTTCGTTGAACACTGAATAAACTTATAGCACAGGGAAATGTAAATATCTATTGACCAGAGACCGAATATCAGAATTCCGTTGTTTGTATTCTCTATTACCAAACACGTATCACAAATCTGGAAGCTAATCAGAGTTAGATTAATGCAATTATTCGAGCCAATAGGTATACAATGTTATTGTATTCTGTTGCTTTCACGTACTATAACTGATATGCGAATTATGTGATATATTATTCTTTTGTGAACAACAAGTGAACAATTATCCAGTCAGCTATTATCGTACTATAATGCATATCGCTTATATTATATTATATGAATGACATGCTTTATGTATTAAATTATTATCTATCTATATTTTTAACCGACTTCAAAAAAAAAAGGAGGAGGTTATCAATTCGGCCGGTATGTTTTTTTTTTTTTATGTATGTACACCGATTACTCCGAGGTTTCTGAACCGATTTACGTGATTCTTTTTTTGTTCGATGCGGGATGGTGTCGAATTGGTCCCATAAAAATTTTATTCGGATAGTCCCAGTAGTTTTTATTTTATGAGCATTTTTGTCTGTATTTGTAAATGTTGCAAGTGCAAGTTTGAAGTCGGTTGTTTTTAACGCAGTTATCACTTGTGTATTTAATTTTTTTTCAATGTTCACAATAATTATTTTTAGTCGGAGTGTAAAAATAGCAATCTGTTTTAGTTTAATTAATTCTTAGAAAGGGTATATATTTATTACATCTTAACTATCCTCAATTTTATTTCTAACGATTCGTTGTAGCAACAGTGTTGCTGCAACACGGAACTGAATTTGGACATGTTTCTCACAGATATTGTATTTGAATTATATAATAATGATAAGAGAAACATGAAATTATATTCGAGATCTTCAGAAGAATAGGAATAATCTATTTCAAATTACACATGCTTTGTTTCTTTCCTAGGTAATAATGGGTGGTGGAAGAAGACACTTCCTACCAACCGTAACACCAGATCCAGAACATCCAAATCGAGAAGGCAGAAGACTAGATGGCAGAAATCTCGCAGAAGACTGGGCAAGGGAAAAGAAAAGGCGGCATTTACGAGCCCAGTATATACATACAAGAGAACAGCTATCGAAACTTGATCCACGGTCGGTGGACTATTTGCTAGGTAAGAATGATTAGATACAGGAATAGAGAAACTTAAGATTATTGTAGAATTTTTGATTCTAAGAAGGTTTTTATTAACATAGACAAAAACCTACGATACTTGGGTACAAAAACAAAAATATAATATGGAAAAATAGTCATGTTTAATACAAATATAATGCCAAAATGGTTCTACATCAGTATAAGTTTCAAAGAATGTTTCTGTAATACTCGATTACAGTTGCAACTATTAAAGTACCACTTTATCACACTTCCTTTCCTTATCGGAAAGGAAGGTCATTTGTAGATATCAGTTTATTATTATAGATGGTATGGATAAAACAAAGATATTTATACAATTTTAATTTGCTTGATCTACATTTTGTTCCACGATCCGTGGATTATTTGCTACGTTAAATAATTACTTTCAGGCTTGAATGAATTTGTAAAAAACATCGCGGAATTTTGGTCAAGGCGGCTTTGATCAAACTTTTTCCCTAAACGCCGTTATGTTAATTTTAATAATTATTGATACTAATTTAACAACGTTATTTTTTTAATTAAATTTGAATATTAATTAAGTAAATTAAGTTGATAAGTGATTGTCTGATTGGCTAGTTGGCTGATTGGCTAGCTTAGTTTGGAGTAAATTTTTGTCGATCTATTCATTTCATACATTAATTTTTTAATTTAATTTTCTTTGAATATTAATTACGTAAATTAATTAAGTTAATCTAGACTAGAACAGTTTACAGTCATGTCATTTATATAGGAACTTTAGTTGATCTATTTTTATTACACAAACACTTCCCTTGCACTATACAGACCGTCTCATATTACAGTCTTCTATCATTCTATGTATATCTTCTCTGTATCTGAGAGCGCTCTAGATACGTCCTAGGTATTAGTCATTCTATTGCCATTATGCAACAGGATATCCTATATCACTGAGAGTGTCTTATGGTTAGTCAGAGAGGCGTAAAGTGATGCGACTTGATAACGCAATATCTACCTTAATGACACACGTTTAAGATCATTTCTATAAATTATTTAATGCACAAAACTATATGTTACGACTTAAGTCAATTCACTTCATAAGATATATTTAGTTCATGATATCTTACAAGATTTGTGAAACATGTAACTTAACATCGAAGTTAATAATATCAATCATTAAATTGACATTTATTTAGCCACAATGGAGTCAGGAGTCAATGGAGTAATATTCACCATTTTCCTTGTTTATTTTCGTACAAAGAAATGAAACAGAATTTCCTATAATATCATGAAGCCAATATAACACCGCCCTCACCACAACCTTTATTCTAACCAAGAACTATTATTAAATGTCACATTCACAAAAAGTTAGTCATATACATATAAGTTACTGCAATCGCAGTTGGAACGATGTTTTCCGCGATTAAATTTCCGTTCAAGGAAGTTTCACCAATCTTGAAAGTTTTCCATCGTCTCACATGTGCATCTTGGCACAGTGACAAGTTTGTCTGGCCAATTTGGCCTGAAAACATACAGACTATATTACCTTGTAACCGAGTTTGTTGACGGTAAAAATGATGCGTGTCAGGAGAAAGGTTGCAATTTAAATGAATGATTGGGTGATGCTTTGAACTTTTACAAGCTACAAAATTGTATAGCATTTGCCAAAAATTTTCAATATAATATACGCAATATAACTATCCTGTTTGTAAATCTTCTCCGAGGAAAGAGATTTAAGAAGATACGGGCAATTTGCTCTATATTTGATTGGTTTGGTTTTAATAAGATTAGAACCCATTAGTAATTGGCCTGATAATCTGTATATTTATCTAAATTAATTTCAGTATATTTAGGTTCATCTATCTTAGATTATGTAGTAAGCTAAACAAAGAATAAATAAATACAAAAAATATTTAATTTAGACGACGAAAAGTATACAACTTCGACAGCCAACGTTTATTCTACAGTCTCTTAACATAAAGTTGATAAATAAACTCTTCAATCACTTAGCTATTACTATGACTATTACCATTTACAAACTCATCCACATCAATGGCGTGCTTTCAAACTCTGCAATATATTTGACGCTGCAATTAATTAAGGGTGTCTGAATTCAAACATTTCTGGGGAAAATCACTCCAGTTGGAATCCTTTTAGTCGCTTGACTGACGTCTCAGTAATCATGAAGCAGTATTGCTTTATTTGCAGCAGTATCTCTAGACTTAATGGAAATGCGTCTTGGGTTTTGCTTGTGCTTTAAAATATTTAAAATTGTTGACAAAATTATAAAGGTTCAGGTGGTTAGTGTAATTATTTTAATTGTTTAATTAGGCGTTGAGGATTTTTATTCCTAATTATATTCCTTGTTTCGTTTTAAATAGGTCTAAATTGCTTGTATAAATTTTGTTGTTATAGTTCTTTTAAAACATAAATTATATAAATATAATTACTCATATAGGCGCTAAAGCAAACACTAATAAAACACTTTTACAGTCGCGTTTACCACAGCAGTAAAATAATTTCGAATAAAGTGACATATAATATATATATACATTTCTTGTTGTTGTTTACCTGTTTTTTTATGTATTTTACTAAAGTTTTATTTTATCCTAATAGCTACTAACGCTAGTTCAGTGACCTTAAGTAGATCTTAACCTCATAAAGAATTCTCTGTTTTGCCTTAAATAAAGTATCCCGTACTTCCTGTCTCAAGAAAATATAAGTGAGTAAGGTTTCATGAGGTCTTTGACCTTTATACAATCAGATTATGACTTAATACACGTGTAACAAAATAAGTCTAATACGAACGTACATTTAAATGTTTTCCACAGACTAAATAACATTAAAACTTCATCCAAAACACCACATTTTTTAATTAATTTTAAACGAACTTTATGCGAAGATAAATTTTAATGAATCCGCTGCTATCTTATTATAACTCTGTTATGGAATTATCTACTAATCTAAGCGGGTTTTATAATGTTTATCTTTATAAGCGGCACCTATTAATTAATGAAAAGGAGTAATTATTTGCTTTATTAGTATTTTAATGAGAAGCTCGAAAGATAGATCAACAATTTAATATTGTCAACAGGATTAGGGCTTTCGTACTTAAATATAAAGGCTGAATTTTGTAGAATACCTACTAGCCGCGTTCTAAGCTATTCTCGGGTTTATCGCTCGCCTATTTCATATAATATTGTATCTTTTATAATTATAATATCTATTCTATTTGTAAATTATTCCACCTATACATCTTTAAAACATTTTATTCTTTCTGTTATAAATGTCACTATGATAAACTTTCCTAAAGTTAACATTTAACATACCTATTTAGAAACAACAAAAATGTGCCAATCAGACCCATGAAGCAGTTTAGATACTAATAACTTAGTACCAAACTGCTCGTGTCCCAGCAGTGGGAACATAATGGGCTGATGATGATGATGGAATTAAATCAACTTATTATACAGGTTTATTCGAATACTCCCACATGGAGTTCAACGCGGAGCGAGGAGCGGTAGCGGACGAGGACGGCACAAGCGCAAGCGGAAACGTGAAGGCCGAAGACCCGTCACTCGCTGACATGACACGCGCTGCCCTTTCTATCTTGACAAAGAATGATAAGGGATTCTTCTTATTGCTCGAGGGTGAGTTGACTTTTAGAACTTTCCGTGACACTATGCCACTCAAAATTTAAAGGCTTTGTGTAAAAGTAAGGAAACTTTGTTCTAATGTGTTTAATATTAACACAACAGCCACGTGTGACTATATAGCAATTTTAATAGTTAACAATTAAGTTTCGAGATATATTCCCGTATCCATAACATTAATTAATGGCTTCCTATATCCAATTTCCCGAGTTCTGCCTTCCAATGCCGCACATTACTCAGAGATGACTTGCAAGAGTGGAATTATTTACCAAACGATTAATTTGATTGATTTTCATCCTACACACTTAACACAAAGATAGAATAGTGAACATTTGATATATATTACAGTTCTGCTCATTGTATGCGATTAAGAATCAATGATTTTATATATAAGTAAAACGATGAAGATTATCTCTCCGGAAATGCCACATCGAAATGTGGCTAATTAACCACATTTTACTTCAATTCTCTCTTTTTCGCTCAAGATAATTGAACCATAATATAATCTCCCTTTATTTGTTTATTTAATTTCATAATATATCTCTTACTTACTTTCTTCTTTGAAGTCTAATCGTGTTTGTGTTCTACCTCTTTACATTTCATTTTGAAGAACAATGAGCGTGATTTGATAAATTTGTTACAGGTGGAAGAATAGACCACGCTCATCATTACAACAATCCATATAGAGCGTTAGATGAAACGCTAGAATTAGAAACGGCCTTATTAGCAGCACTTGAGAAAGTGAACCCGGCGGAAACTCTGATAGTGGTTACAGCTGATCACGGGCATGTGTTGACGTTCGGTGGTCAGGCTACGCCTAGAGGGCATCCTATTTTAGGTAAGTTGTTATGGTAAAATAACTATTTAGCTTGTGATTTGATTATGATCTATACATATAATAAAATCATAGGAAAGTCAAAACTGCACATTGAATGTTTTTTTTTAAAGAATACGTGCTAAACTCAAAACGTACTGCATAGATTTACTACAAATTTAGCATGAATATTAGATACTAAAAGATCGGGTCAAATCGCGGGAATAGTTAATGAATAAACGTGTAATGACTTACCTTTTCATATATTTTGTCAACTATATTTAGGGCTTTAATAAGTCAACGTAATTACAATCATTAGACAATTTGTAAAAACCATAACATAGTGCATGTTTGTTATAGTAAACTTGTCAACTTCTCTCTTTTAATAATTCTGTTTAATGAATATAACACTATGAGCGTAAGACGATTACTAATTTCCTATACGTAGGTATTTACTGAAAACTTAACCACTAGCCTACTGCCTAGTCTATAATCAAACAAATAATGCAAATAACTTGTTTAGTTATTAATTAGCGCAGATCGTTATCCGTTTGTTGATACAGTTCAAGCAAGCTAAATGTTTGTAATTATGGTCTTGTGAGTTTCACTTCTGTAATTAAGTTGCGGTACGATACTGTACAAATTAGTCTAGTCATTTGCGAATATAATGATGTTGTTTTGATTTACGACGTTGTTTGATATACTCTGCGGAAAGATCGTTTTGATTTTATATCTAAGAATCTGTATGTTTATGTCGTACTTGATAATATCAAGAATACGATGTCCCAAGGCGAAATGTAAGGCAATATTTTTATGATATTTGGCTTAATGTCAACGTCCTAATAAAATAGCTCTAGGTTGATGTTAGATAGAATAATGTACATAGAGATTGTAATGTATAAAAAGTAAATAAAAATATTGTTTCTCTCCTATCTTGAAATGCGTTTAGGAGTAAATGTTACTTACTTTTAATCCCACATTCTAAGTTACCATGACCGTCTTTTCATTCCAAAAATCTTTGCACGATATAATGTTTATTACACAAATATCTATTTCCAGATAATTTCATGTGATTTGTTGTCAAAGTCCTCAAAATTTGTTGTTCCTTTATTACATAAAACTTACGATTCGATACTAACAGAAGCATTTAATCCAGGTGCAGACACAGTACCATCAGATATAGATGGTCTGAAATACACAACATTACTGTATGGTACTGGACCAGGTCATTCAGAGCCAAGAGCATTACCATACAATGGTACAGCTTCTATGGCGGTAGATGTAGTTTTAATCCCACAGTCTAAGTTAGCATGACCGTCTATTCGTTCCAAAAATCTTTGCACGATGTATATAGTTTATTACATACATATGTATATTTCTAGCCAATTTCTTAATTATATAAATTATTTGTTTACTTACGATTATAATATACTAATGGAAATATTTAATCCAGGTGCAGACACAGTACCATCAGATATAGATGGTCTGAAATACACTACCCTTCTCTATGGCACTGGACCAGGCCATTCCGAGCCAAGAGCTTTACCATACAATGGTACTGCTTCTATGGCGGTAGATGCGGTACATGCAGCGGCTGTTCCGAGGCAATGGTCGACACATGGTGGGGAAGATGTACCTATATATGCACTAGGTATGTTTATAGTTGTAGTTAATAGTGCAGTTTTAGATTGTTAGATTTGATGTATCGGTATGAATTTTGTGAGGTATGAATTGTGTAATGCTTATGGTACAAATGGAAGGTACGGAGAATAATTCCGCTAATGAGGAAAAAGGTATTAAAATTTGCTGAAGCAACTAACAAGTTTGATACTTTTTTTAGTGAATTCTTATGTACTGAGTATTGTTTTTACTGAAATGTGTCATTAAAATAAGTTTATCATTTATTACAATTCAATTCTATTAGCTACAGCTTAAATAAATGCTGCAAATGCACTTGCATGTCAACATTTTTTTTCAACTATAAGAAAACTGTTTACTTTGTGACGTGTGTGAAAATTGTCCTTAAATATTTATTTATTATTTGTGTTACGCAATAATATTTCCAAACACTTAATCAATAGAAGAAGCACTATTAAATAAATCGCACACTGTTTGATAACAGTATCATCATTGTTAAAGTTTGTTCACGATAATGTATTCAGTGTGACGTGTCTGGTGACTCGCCAGACTGGTTCGGACGCTTGGGAAATTTGACAGACTGATTGTTTCATTGTTATTTCTATGTGGGGCTTAATCAAACTGTGTTATGTATTTGTGTCTTTTAATGGTTGATTTATGAAACTAATATGATGAATGTGAAAGTGTTAATATAGATTTCGTTATGTGCCTACTCTAGAAAACATTATGAGGGTTTTGTATGTATTTTTTTAAGACGTGTGAGTTACGCTTGTAGTAAAATTGGCACTGAACAGATATTTATGATTACTCTTTTGAATTGGTAATATAAAAAAAAAAAAACTTATCCAAGTGAGTCTGTCCTAGTAGCAGAACATAAACTATTAACATATTATGGATATTATTTTATTCATTTTTGTTCTCTTACCTTAGGACCAATGGCAACAATTCTATTCACGGGGGTAGTAGAGCAAAGCTACATACCGCATGCGATAGCGTATGCGGCCTGCCTGGCGCACCAGGCACGACGTTGTATAGAAACCACCTTCAATTTTAGTAAACCACAGGTAATGGAATAACTAGTAATATATTGTATTATAAATGTGAAAATAATTCTGACTGTCTCTTTTCCACGCCTCAAACACTGAACCGATTTGGATGAACTTTGGCACAGAGATAGTTTGAGACCTGAAAAAGGAGATAGGATAGGAGATAGTTTTATATCCTATGTAGAAAAAAAGATTTTTTTTTATACGATTTAAGATTACATTTTAATTTATAACTTTGGCTATTCTAAATTCTGAGATTTCAAATACAACATTAACTTCGGATGTTTTAAAAGAGTAAATCTTTATAGCTGCCTACACTTATATTTACACATTCAGTGATATTTTTATCATGTTTTGTACTTTAATTTTACTCTTGAGTGACATAATTTTTAATCTAGATGAAACACTGGTTAGACAGTTATGTATATAGAGACTGCTCAAACTAAAATACAACAATATTTATTTCCAACAGATAAAAATACCAAGTTGTGTGCCACCCGAAGTGAGCAGCGTGTCCGCGCCAGATGAACAGCGAAGCGAAGGAACAAGCGGGCGCCGCGTTGTCGTCGCTTCAAGCGTTATGTCAGACGAGCGAGTGCGATCTCAATCCGCTCCGCTCATGACCAACCGCTACCTTATACCCATCGCGCTTATTGCAAAACACTTTTGTAATTATAAATCGATTTACAGTTTCGCAGGACTCTAGGTGGATGGGTTGTAAATAGTTTTGGAATTGTATGTTTTGTCACGAATCACTGATAGACCGCTCCTTTTGGCAAGTTTCACGAGTAGTCCGCTCTGTATGGGCGTGTTTGCTTTAGAAGGTAATGGTATGGCAATGCTATAAAATATTATGATTAGTTTTTTAAAATCATACGAAAATGCTCTATTTCATGTCCTTTTCCTTTAGCTCCCACTTTTTTTCCGCGCTGTTGCCGCGTCGTCGCCGCGACGTTGCCGTGCTGTTACCGTCTATTGAAATAACGGCCTAAGACCAATAGCTAACACAGTTTCATATTAAATCACTACGCAATTTAAGTGTTGTATATTGATAATTTTTTATCGTTACATTTCATTCAATATATTTAAGAGATTTTCAACGAGTGGCTTTTATTTACTTTATATTCCATAACTAAAAAGCTTCGAGTTTCATAGATTTTCAGTGTCTTTATTTGTGTTTGATCCCAGTTTTTCAATTTCTTAAGTGAAAGTTTCAATCTCGTATTTTGTAGCGTATTCTTAGATATATTTTGTAGTTGCTTTTCATTTTAGAAGACCTTTATATTTCTTAATTTTTCATTTTGTTTTCTATTGTTAAACTTCCAATATTTTTGTTAGCTCTAGTGTTATTGTTGACGCTTTATTACTGCCTAGTAATACTATTAATTTTAATATAATTAATACTTTTATGTATTCACCTTTGGTCTATAAGTTTTCTATACCTGTAATTTTCTAGAAAGTCACTTGTATTCATTATGCTTCGTGAATTTATTCAGCTACAAATTACGCAACTAATTTGAGTTTCCTTTAGTTAAATGCTTTGATTGCGACAAAACCAGTGTAATTAGCTTAGATTAGCTTTTTCTGTAAAATCATTCAGTTGAATCATTGAATTGCAACACATTGAATAATATAGGTAAATAAGGGTTTGAAAATATTGTTAAACAATTTTTAATGATTTCGTCGTCAAAAAAAATATATTTTTTAGATACAAATTCACTGTAAATAAAATTGTATTTGGTATATGTAAATAAACTATTGTAATTACTTGGCGTTTTATTATTGCCCCTAATTTCTTACATTAACACATTAATTTTTATAAACTAGGTTTCTATAGATTTACATTTTTTTATAGCTATACAGTACTCCAAAATTAATAATGCGCATGCAGATCTTCGCTAATTATCGTATTTCCAGAAACACCCGAATCACCCCGAATCTTTGAATCGTAAGTGCCCTAAACAATGCACTTGCATCTTGCACCTTGTTCGAAAGAAATAGGAGTCAATTCAGAGTCATACACAATCGAAAACAATTCGGGCGGTAGGTGACGGTAGCCTGTCAGTCAAAGAATTCAAAATCCGTCAGTCGTCTTTATATATTGGTGGTGACCGCACGTATTATCTCTGTATGGAATTATATAGAGCTGCTGTTACATACCCTTCTTAGATTTGTTTCAAAGTTGAATTTTCCGATAAAATGATTATTTACACAGGTAGCAGATAGCAGTGGGGAAAGTGAAAGTTAATAAGAGCATAATGAAAGTTCTGATCATTCTACGATATCAGAAATAGAGATAATCCCTGATTCTGTAAATCCTTTGGACTGAGATTTTAATGATTAGATTTCTACAATTTAAATGTAAACCAGTGTTCGAAAATATTTTTTGAAGTGAAAACTTCTTTAGCGGCGTTGGGTATAAAATCTTAAACTCGCGTCAGGACACGTGACCTGATCGAAAAAGCGTAAGACGGATGGATATCAAACATGCTCAACGTTAATAATCAAGTTTTCACTTCTGCCGGCACTCCCGGAGTGCAACCCGTCTTTTTTTAAATATAAACTTTGTCTTATTTTAACCTTCCATACATCCATCAACACACCAGCTTCAGTAAGACACTTTAATAGTTCTAAGTATAGAATTTTCCAAGTAAATCAATACAACAAATATATACGTATATTCGCAATCGTGTCGCTTATTTTCGCTATTACCTAACTTACATTGAATTATCGAAACAAATTTCGTTACTTTTCTCTTTTACAATAAAACTCATAATTCTAATAAACTATGCACGAAGAAAATACATTTAACCACTCTATATACATATCGTCTTCGGAGGCTCGGGGAATATGACAGTTGCCGAACAGTGACGAATTTTTCTATGCGCATTATCAGTTTGGGAGTACTGTACCTACCTATAATATGTATTTGACGATGTCATTTCGCTCGAAGCCCAGAACCATTGATTTTATTATTTTACGACTTGAATAACATGAGACATAATATCTATTCAAAGTTATTATAACGAATCTGTATTTGAAAGTTCCGACCGTTTAATTACTTATTGGCACACGAATTTAGATCGGGGTTAACAAAACTTTTTAATTTATTTCAAATGTTAGTACTTTACATTAAATTTTTTATTATTACGACGTGATACAAACTTGGTATAAATATTTGATATAGCCAATTCGAATTCCATAATTTAATTTATTAGAGTAGCCTTGGGTCTTTATTTTCGGGTTAAGTAATTTACAAGTAATTCCGGGGTAAGGTAACAACATTTAGAAACAAACAGGAGACATGAATCCGTTTTAAAAATGGCGCATCAATTACCTCTACTATATTGCAGTGTTATTTGATAAAAAGACCAATTTCTTAGTAACTACACTTGCTACCTTTATAAAATTTAATAAAGACGATAAGATGTAATTAAAACATTCTGAGAAACCGATGTTCTTACATAAAATTAAATATCAACTACTTACTCTTCAGAAAGACTATTATTAATCATTTCACTTAAAAGCTTCAATAAAATTCCGTACTTTTAATAATTTTTCTTGGTAACTATATATAAAGTGGTCTACTATTACTAAGTTCTTGATTAAAATATACATTTTATACAAATTTTATTTCATACTAATTATTAATTGTCTAATCAATTTAAAATAAAGATCTTGTGTATTTTTAACGATGAATGGTATCATTTTTAAATAATGGAAAGTGGATGTTTGTATCAGGCTTCATTTGATATCGAGTACTATAAAGAGCTTGTTGAATTGAAAAATACTAACGCAATGTCAATTGTCGAAAAATGAACAAAATATTACATTGCATTGAAACATGGTACTGCGAAATAATAATACGGAAAAGAACCTATATTATGTATTTTATGGGATTCCTTTGAATGGAATATTTTATTTGTAAAATCGTTAAATGACAATACAAGAGACCTAATTATATCTTACTGAATTCAGAATAGAGATATTATCATTACCATTAACTGATAAAAGACAGTTAATAAGAGATAAAAGGGACACTGTGAAAATATGTTTGTTTAAAATAAAATAGATTGTCTAGACATGATCACAAGAAGATAAAGCGCTTATGAGATATTTGTGCTTAAAGCTGATAAAATATACCAATTTCACTATGTCCATATCTCTATTTATTAATTCTTTATCGTCATTCATCTTTTTTATGAAATGAATAAGATATTCAAAAATAACTGATCACGCAATGCTACAGTAATACATGGAAATTGACAATAACATTTATAAAAATATACGTAAAAACCATGTTAAAAAGTATATGACTTATCATAAGCCCCATGAAACTACGGTCGTAAAATGCGAACTACAAAAAATGTTTTCCAAGGAAATCAAGACGCAAAGTAAGGAAAATATGCTTTTGCAAAGGAACAGGAAATTGTAGGGTTTTTTTTTTTTTATGGTAGAAGAAGGCAAACGAGCCGACGCCTTGCCTGATGGTAAGCTAAGTGCGCCGCCCATAGACTACCGTAACTGGGTTACGGGTGTTGCCTACTGGTAAAGGGAGAGGGACAGGAACTAAACTAAACAGGACTTAAATAAAGCGAGAAATACATCGCAAGTTGTCTCGATTACTATGACACATTTTATTTCACTATTTGCTTTTAAATTGTATACTCCCTTGTAGTGATTATCACTAAGTACCTACATATTATTATTATAGAGCAAGTGATCCGTTGCGCCTGTTTGTCGGTCTGTTCGCGATAAACTCAAAAGCTACTGCATCGATTTTCATTCTGTTTTCAATAATAGATACCGTAATTCTCGAGGTAGGTTTTAGTATATAATTTGTTAAGTTTTAGAACACGCAGGCGAAGCTGCGGGCGGAAAGCTAGTAAGATAGAAAATTGAGATTGGTGATTCATTAAACTAGTACCTATATAAATAAACTTCTTAATTTTATATCCTACCTACATATCATATCGTTTATGTACATTCATACCTTATATACCTTTTCAATTCACTTTTTATAACAGTTTTAGTTTATTGTTATAAAAACTAAAACTACTAACAAAAGTAATATATATTACTTTTGTTAGTAGTTTTAGTTTATTGTTATAAAAAGTGAATTGAAAATTTAACTTATTCATACTGCTAGCAGCAACCAAGCTTATTAGTACCACAATTACATTCATCTAATTAGATGAACATAAACAATTGCTAATTAAATATGCTCGGTAGAGTAGATCTTTTGTTGTATCTCCTAGAAGCGCTTCTGCATTACATCGCGTAATACAATGGAAGTTTCTACACGTGTAACGAAACAGGTAAAGACTAAGCTGCAAGAGTAGGAATATATTAAAGTATATACAGTGTGGAAATATGCCATGGGCCCTGCAGGAAAAGTACATGAAATACTGGAGATAACAAAATTTGCTGAAACATTCCTTTATTTTTAAAAAAGAAGAATTTTAATTTTTAGTTAGTACGATTCGCGGTCAAAGCAAATGAATTTTCGAAAATCTTTGAATGCAGTTCCAGTCAGCAAAATTTGCTATCTCCAGTATTTCAAGGACTTACTTTCCCTCCAGGGCCCATCGAAAATTTCCACACTGTATATTACATCGTAATAAAGTCCATTGATAAGGTAGAGAATTCGTCACAGCTTTTTTTTAATTATGCGTATCTCTAAGCTCTTGAAAAAGGTAGACAGCCTATTGCCAGTCAATAAAATTTTTAGAAGATTGTTTGAAATATTTTGTTTATTAGGTACATAGTTTACAACATGTTACATTTGATAAAATAACAATTTCATTTGATAAACAGATTTTACAGGATATTTCGGTAGTAAACCGTCTGCTCGCTGCAGGATTAATATTACGATGTAGGAAGTCTAATGAAAGCTTGCGTTGTTGTAGCCTCTGATTAATCGGCATGTCCGACACGTTATCCAAAATTGTTCGAACCGGGCCGTTAAATTAAATTCAATCTTTTATATTCTATAATTTGTATTAAGGAATCGTTACTGCTTTGTTAAAAAAAACACAATTAGAATCTTTAAATAATTGTGTCTATACCAGAGAAATTATATAAAATCTATTTATATAAGTGACATGTTCCTGCGATAGGAATCACTTCTATTTACAGAAATACTTAGAATTTTCATCAGAAATGTCGCAGGTGCATATCCCCACTAAAAGGAAGATATAAAATCGTTCCTAGAAGGCCCAATTCTATTTGTTCAGGCTGACTTGAGATTAGGATAGAAATGAAAGAATATACCGACAAAATTCTAAATTCTTTTCACTGCTTGTTTACGGCGTGGACGCGTTATTTGGCAAACTAAAGTGGAAATAAAATGGGATAAAATCGTTTCATCGCGACAAAAGTTATTCCATATCGCAAATCACGGCCATACAAATAAATGCGGTCAAGTTCCAAACACCGAAATATAAGTTACTAAAACTTACATTACTTCGAAAAATCTATTACATTTTTTCGCCTATATAGCTAGTTGGATAGTTGGTTATAAATGAAAGCTTAAATGAATTTGCAGCTTTTTTAAGATCGATGTTTTTACTCGTATCAATCCAACGATTTTTGACCGCCTCCTTGGTACAGTGGTTATCGCGTGAGCGTAGCACCGAGGGGTCCTGGGTTCGATTCCCGGTGGAGACGAAGAAAAAAAAATGTCTCGGTCTGGTAGGACACAGAAGGCTGATCACCTACTTGTCCCTAAAGAAAATCGATCAGTAAAACAGATGTATAATGTATCTGCCCCTTACCCCACTAGGGGACATGGGACTTCACAATCCAACGATTTTTGTTATAATATATTTATGTGAATAAAATAATTGACTAATTCAAGATGAATTTGGATGGGGTAAAAACTATTTCTTTTTTAATTTAAGATAATTTTATATTTCAATATCTTCTATGAAATACAATAATCTGCTGACTTATTATGAATAATATAAATTACAATATTTTTCAAAGTGTCTCGAGATTCTTATTTATACATATATAATATCATCTATAACTTAAGCTAATTAAAATTTATAGTTCATCGAATAAATTCATATATCTACATTTAATAATACGGTTCTAAGAAGTATTACATAACACGTACCCCAGTGATTTGTAAGAGGCAATAAATCTTAACATGCTTGGCGAGACTCCGAACCATCTCATCCGTCTATATTGCATTTGCCAACTATTAATATTTAGATGTCTTTACACAACACTATTAACATACCAAATTGAAATGTAGCTTACATGCATTAGTATGCAGAGCAACTTTCGCATACTATATTATTATATAGTATGCGAAAGTTGCTCTGTGTATCTGGACCAGTTATAGTTACTAGTTTCTTTCTTTCTTATAGATAGGTAGGTAGGTACATTGTCTTCAACGTTGACGAATGATATTGAAAAGTGCAATTATTGATTCTAGGTTAAAGCTTTTCCAAAGACCTGTAGTGCAATTTCATGTTAAATTAAATATGAGTTTGAATTATAATAAAATTTAGTCCGATTTTACGATAAAGACAAGCAAGAATTTTCACCTAAAAAAGAAAAAGCGAAAGTTTCAACAAACAAAAATAATAAAACGCTACCAATTAAGAAACTCCGTCGTGTTCGGAAATGCTGATTAAAAAGAAGAAAATATTTCGCACAAAAATAAAACATAAACAGAGGACGCGTCTCTTTGAAGATGATTTAACATTAAGGTAGTATTATTTTATTTGGCGATTCTGGCTATTTCCTTATTATATTATAATCATTATTTTTAATATTTTCTCTTATTTTACTTTAGTTAGTGTTTATATTTATTACCGAATACATCCTATTTTTTATTTTACTTTTCGTTAAAATTTATAAAAAAAAATGTAATTTACTGGATACATAACTACATAACAACGTCCATTTTTATGGCTTTATTTATTTAGTACCTACTTATGTCAAATTTTTTATACTTGTACTTGTACAATGTAGAACTTTCATTAATTGCTGTATACATAGCATATACCTACACACTTGGTTACATATTAAAAAGTCCATTACAATTTAAGCGATAACATTCTCTATATTATTTTGCAATAATAGTTTATTAGCTACGTGACGTTGTACGACGGTTAGCCATCTTGATATTTCCTTCATAATATTTATGGAACACGTGTTGAGCTCATGATATTATATTAACATTTTTCTTGGCATTTTTTGAGCTTAAGAATTTGTCATGTGATTTCTATCGAGGTTCCGTCATCTTTTTTGTTATGTACTTTACAAACCTCAGTTAGTTATTCTAAATAAGGTCTTTATGTAGGAATTTGAAAGGACCTTTCTAGGTTATCCTTTATGTGTTGACCCTGCGGCTATCTTTATAAAGGTGACAGGTTGGTTGACGAAGATGTATCGCGCAAACATTAGGCTCCGCAGAACCTCTACCCGAATTCCTTAAGTGACTGACTGCCTAGAAAGGTAGGTTCACTGTAGATTTACTAAACAATATTATGTTATATACCCTTGTATTTATATAGGTATTTTATACTTATAATATCTCTAGTTGCTCTAAAATCCTTGTTGATTGATAGTTTTTGTGTTTTTTTTATATGATTTAAAAGTACATGTAGAGTCTGTTGTTGTACGATATTATAGATTGTCTCAATTATTAGTAGTATTGCGATGAAACATACCTTATATGTAAGGTATGTTTCATGGCGTGCCGTGGCACGAAGATGTAGGTACCTATCTTCAATTATTTGATCTAGATTATAACTGAATAACCAGTAGGACCAATAGCAAAAAATGATCTGATCTTACAACTACATTCTCAAATGTTATCACAAATCGATGTTAAAACCGAAGGTTGATACTATGACAAATTTCACTAAGATATATAAAAAATAACACGATTTTAGTATACAAATAGAGATATAACCGACGCGGAGTCAACGTTAATTTTGTTTGGATACAGCTGCTTGCCACGCCAGTAATCAAGTGTATGAAATATTGCAATGTACTCTGCATTGCAAACCAATAAATGTAAATAAAATGTTTTCCAGGATCTTGGTTAAAACAATATTTGCACGATATAATAGTTATTTAAATACAGCAATATTTGTACGAGGTTTCACGAGTTATTGTAAGAGAAGCTACGTTAATAAAAATTAAAACCCTCCATAAAATTGCCTGCTATAGGATCATATTTATTTCCTAAATGAATGAACTTAATGTTTATTTCTTTCAAGTTAGCATTTAGATACATGTAATATGTAAGTATCTATGTATGGCAACATCTTTCTTCCCTCAGCATCATGTATAAATAATAATATCATGAACGGATATTAAAACTCGCTATAATATTATGTAATATGTAATATTTATCCTGTTATCATTATAAAATTGTTATAAGATTTTGTGCAAGGGCTTTGATGTTTCCCCAATCCAATGTATTTGGGAAACTTAATAACATCTATACTTTATATTATAAAGCTGAAGAGTTTGTTTGAGCGCGCTAATCTCAGGAACTACTTTTCCGAATTGAAAAATTCTTTCGGTGTTAGTTAGCCCATTTATCGAGGAAGGCTATATAATAGGCTATCATATCATCATGCTAATACCAACAGGAGCGGGGAAATGCGGGTGAATCCGCGGAGCACAGCTAGTAATAAATATTATAACATTACATACAGTATACACCCACGTTATTGATGTTTTCTTGAAATGATCATTATCAGTGAAAACTGATTAGTTCCACACGTGTATACCCACGTTTATTTCTCGCTTTCGTAAGATTGTAATTCTAATCTCTTTGATCGTAATTATAACTCCCATCGGGCTATCAACGTTAAATATAACTGTATTTTAACTTAAACAAATTCTGTACTTCAATAAGGATACCTCTGAAAAATTTCTAGATTCATTTTACATAGTAGGTACCTAGTTTGACGTTACAAAGATTTTTAAATGTGATAGGTAGTTTCTAGCAGATAGGTAACCTAAAGGATATGTTATTATTTAACTTTCGAATTAATTATTTATCATTAAAACTCTGTTTTTGCATTTTTTATGAACAGCAGGGAAGCACACGATCTCACTGACTGGTAAGCGAAGATGTGGTCTAAGACAAAAAAAAACACGTTTCCATATTTTATTTATTTCATAACAAGTACGTACAATAAACATAGGAGGTACCTGTTCACTCTTCGCTTGAATACTAGACTATACTCGTCGGAAAACTAAGATTTAGCAAACATGTTCCGGCCCTTTGCGGTTCAAATGTAAAAATGTTAAAAAAGTGGTGTTGACATATCAAAAAAGCAAAAAATAAAATAAAAATTATTATCTCCATTAGAGATTATACTCCTAATGAAACATTAAAACTATAATCAACTTCTTGCATAAATAATTCCAAAGTGATTTAACAATACTTACTGAATTATAAAACGTTTATCACTGGAACTCCATCGTATTCAAACCTATCATTATTACAATCTGTCGACTCTGATTTAATGGACTCGATTCAATCCGTTTGAGATTCATAAAGACCTTATTGGATCCTTTGTCCTCAGGTTTTGGTATCTACATTCAAGCTGAAATATTAATGCTAGATAAAACAAATCTTTGTTTTAAATCCAGATTCAGTTAAAAAAATGGCTAATGTTGCCAGGTGTAAACAGTTTTTGGTATCTTGTGTTAGAAAAATCAAAATATAAAACCTGATCTGATCTTATGTTTATCATAATATGTTTATTTACGGATTAAATAAATTGCTCAATAATAATTCATTTGTTGTAAATAAAAGGGTTCGTAAATATACTTATAGGTAGATATTACTTCCCAAAAAATTGTTAATAGCAGTAAAATGAAAACATAACAACTCTACATTTGTTTAAAATCGAAACCTTTCGAAAGTTCTGAAAGTGAAAACACATTCAGTATATAATAATAAAAACACATTTTGATTTATAAATTCGTAAATTTTAACTAGATTTTAACAAACAAAAAAAATGACGTATGACTGAGGCATTTCTATACAATAAAACATTAACAACTTTATGTGTTTCCCACAAACATTGACTTAACGAATACCTTTTTCGAAGGAAGGATGATGTTTATATAGGCCGTATTACGTTTATTCAAATTACCCTTTTATCTCATGTATAAGCTAACACTACTAAAAGGGTCGTAGTTTCACCTATCTAACAACTATAGAGACAATATTGCTGACGTTTACACCTGTTAAAAATAAATAAATAAATATCCATTTGTATCTCTAAGCACTTTAAAATTATTGTATGTAATCTGTTAAATATCAACAAATTGATATAATTACGCATGTATAAATAAAAGACAATTTTCAGTCCTGAAGAAAATGTATTTTATATGAACATATTTTCAAAAATTTGCCGCATTGACGCAATATAATATTATTGAAATATAAATTAATAAAGACTTTAGGAATCAGTTGCCAATTTTCCTTTAGAATTAACGTTTAATTAGATAAAATAATTTGGTAAAATTAATATCCTAAGAAAATGTAAATGTTCTTCATTTCCTTTTTACGTAGACTTTTTTATAATTAGGTAATTAAGGGAATAAAGGCCACTACCATAGTCTTGAATGTTCTAAGATTTTAATAAAAATACCAATAGTTCTTTATTGATATTTTATTTATTTACATAAGTACCTTATATAAAACCTTTGAATAAAATTTTCATTTAAAAATAATTAATACTTGAATACTTATTTAATCTTGTTAAATTGCTTGAAGATGATCTTGATAGAATCATATTAATTAGATAGTTATAATGCTTTTACTAGTGTCTAGTTTTTATTCAATTGTGAGCTTATTGTGAAAGTTAGGTAGGTATTAGTTATCTCTACAGGCTACATACAAACATACGACTTAAAATATAAATATTATTATAATGATTTGAAAAAAAAAATGGCGTTCGAACAAATAATATAACCAAATTCGATATCAAAGTCACGACCTATGATCGCGCATAATAATAATAATTTATACATATTTATACTCTTTACCTACCCGCAGGCAAGGCGATTCACACCCTGCCCACCGATATAAAACCTTTTTATTTTAATAACAAAAAGATTAAGCGGTTTACCTACTGTTAACCTGAGCCCGAACAAACACTGGCATTTGTATTAATAACTACAACGTGCCTTTTTTTGTTTTGGTAGGGATCCAGGGGAAATGTAACGTTAAATAAAATCAAATAGGATTATCATGATTATTGACCGAGACAAAACGGAATAAAAATAAAATGTACAGAACACAGGATCACGTATGTAACACATAAATATAAACTTATATGCATGTATGGAATTTTTAAGAGGGGTTACGAAATTGCTTAATCGTCATTTTTACCGACTTCAAAAACAGATAGAGCTTCTCAATTTGACTGTATTTTTTCTTGTTTTATTTGAAAGCTGCCTGCAAAGTGGTCCCATTTAAATTTGGTTTACTTCTGACCAATAACTTGCATAATATACCTACTGGAGTACATTATTTAATATATTAAATCTTAATTATGAATTTCTTACGTTCCTAGCACAGTATTTACATTAGTAATTGTACGGTATGAAGTCGCGTTATTTCATCTGATAGATTGATATTAATTACATTTCTAAGTAATTACACCTGTACCTTTGAATAACGTGAGAACATTACTAAAAATATACCTCATTTCACGTTATATTCGTCGAATAAGTATTAAATTACCTACTTGAATTTTGTTTTAAATAATATATTTTAGCCTCACCTCGCGCGCGCCCTTTCCGCGAGGCAGCTTGGTCCATGTAGATGTTCCTCGGCCAAGAAAAGCCACCGCTATTTCGACCGAGGTCGCCATGCTTAGATATCGAAAATTTTCTTTCTTGTGTTGAAATGAAGAAATTTACAATTTTTAACCCGCCATTGGTGACCTATAGGTCTGTGAGACCGGGTAGTTAAAGAAACCCAAATATTTTTGTCACCGTTTATCGAATTACACTCTGGTTTCGAGTAGCTGCCTAATTTCGCGCCCCCTACCCTACCCCTACCCCGCGACAGCGACGCGGGCGCACGTTACAGAGTTTTGGCCCCAACCCGGTGCGTGAGACCGGCGTCACCAACTAAGTAAGTCAAATGGTTATTATGTATTTTTTTATTATACTTATTTTCATAAAGCTGTTGTTGTAATTTTATAGTTTAATCATATAATTCTATTATTAGTAAGCGTTTTGCTAGATTTGATCGATATTTTACAAGAAATTCCGTGTTTTTTGTTCAAATTGTGAACATTGTTTCAGCTTGTCTTACGAAAGTAATCAGCGTCGGCTCGAGGCTCTTTTGCAAGAAGCAGTGTCTGATGAGGACAGATTACAAACGTCATCGGAAAGTGAATCTGGAAGTGACTTCGAATCAGATAATTTCGAACCAGATTGCACGTAGTACCAACTTGCTCTAGTTGTTTGGTTGTTGAAGATGAGTGATTTTAGTATTGTATATATATATATTTTTTTTGGTCGAAGTATTACCATTTATGTTACTTAATTTTATGTTTTCAATGTCATAAGACTGACTAAGCCTAATTTAATTGTTAAATGATTAAGATTGTTGCTTTATTTTTGAGTTTTAAAAAAACTTTGTTAAAATACTTGAAAATTTTAGTTATTCCAAAGATATTGTCTTATGCTAATAAAAGAGATTTGATTTATGAAATACCTATGTTTTATTGACAATAAAAGATCAAACTTTATATCTATCCCAATGAAAAGTAGCATGAACCGCAAATTACAGAAAAACTCGTAGTCAAAAACCCTGGTGCGTGAGACCGGGGTCACCAACGGTGTAAGTCAAATTCACGTCACCAATGGCGGGTTAAATAGTCTAGTACAAAACTACATAGTATAATACAAAATTGTGTGTCCGTATGCTTAAATCTAAAACATTACGCAGCAGAATTTTATGAGGATCAAGAGGAATTCTGTAGTAGGTATATAATTTATTAGGTTTTAGACAAAGCGGGTGACGCCGCGCGCGCCTAGCTATAGGCTGGTTTACACTTTGATTAGTGTGCAGGTGATTAGTGCGAGTGCAGGTGTGTAGTGCGAGTAGTGTCCAATTCACTGCGAGTGCAGGTGATTAGTGCGAGAATAAGTGTTTAGTTTGATAAAATAAAACAATAGCGTATTAGGTAGGTAATGGGTAGGTACCTATACAACGTATAGTACATGTCCAATTCGAGTGGGAAATGGATCAACGGAAAGGTAAAACGAATCAATTACCTTTCATAAACTTTCAATAAATTCCATTACAGCCGGAGAAAACAAAGGGATTTGAGGAATTCGATACAGAAGAAATGACCCATTATTTTATATAATTCATTGAGAATGGAAAATGTTTCTTGAGTCGGTAGTGGTTTATTAATATTTTAATTGTCGGTTTTCTAACGTTCTCATTGGTTAAGTAATAGTTTATTCAGTAACATCATATTTATTTAGCACTATCTATAAAATAATTTGCTGGAATATTCTGTGACTAGACATCTTTATACGATCTTACTTGTAACTTGATCACTCCAAACAAACTCCAAAGAGAAAAATGCGAAACATTTCTTAATTTATGTATATCGCTATTATGGTAGGTACTCAAATGTTCAAAATATACTAGAAATATCATCGTAGTTACATTTGTTTTACATATAGGCCGGGAGATACTGACACAAAATTTCGGGTCATTTGTAACAGGATGGCGGTTCTAGAGGGGTCTTAGTACGCAATGACAAAAAGAAAAATGATAGCGTTCTGACCATTATTTTTCTTTTTGTCATTGCGTACTAAGACCCCTGTAGAACCGCCATCCTGTTACAAATGACCCGAAATTTTGTGTCAGTATCTTCCGGCCTAATAACAGTATTAAAAAATCAATACTGAAATGGAAGCGAACACACATACATACATAAATAATATATACGTATAAATGTAAAATATTTTGAAACATGTAGAGGTTAGGCAATGAGCCAAATAATGCATTCAATTATTAAAACTTCTTAAAATAAACAAAGGAAAATTCTTGTATCACAAAGAATTTTATTTAAAACGTGTATTGTACTAAAAGCCACAAAAATAAACAGAAAACCGAACATGCGGGCAGACGGAGCGGTTATTTGCATATGCGACTTATCAATGCGCATTCGAAACTGTATATTTGTAGCTTATGCGGTACTTACGTAGCTTTAAAAGTATTAATTAGATCATTTTTCTTAGAGAATTTGTGTTTAAAGCAGGTCGTTTAGAGGTTCCACAAGAATTCTTAGCAGTCCATGATTTAATAGGAATAATTAGCTAATATAGACTAACCTGTCTCTGTGCCAAATTTCTTCCACATATTATTGTGATTATAATAATATTAAATTTAAAATCAAATAAATACATTCAATCGTAAATTTATGAATTAATTTAAAATTTATTAGATTACCATCATAATTTTAAAGTGGTAATCAATAAAGCCACTTCATGTCAATATTCATTAAAATATTTTCATATTATATCTCTCATTTATATCTAACTAACTGTACCGCGCGGTTTCACCCGCGTGGCTCCGCTCCTGTTGGTCTTAGCGTGATGATATATTATAGCCTATAGCCTTCCTCGATAAATGGGCTATCTAACACCGAAAGAATTTTTCAAATCGGACCAGTAGTTACCGAGATTAGCGCGTTCAACCAAAGAAACAAACAAACAAACTCTTCAGTTTTATAATATTAGTATATAGATGAATTTATGTGTAATTAATCACATAGGTACATAACCTACATAACTTTCAAATATAATTAATAAATTAGAAATAATAATAATTATCATTGTTTGTCTTGTAATTTAGTTAACAATTTCCTTGACTCTCAAAACGAAGTGAACAAAGTGAACAGGTAAATCAACTAGTGAGGAAAACATCTACAGAACAAAGTAGTAGCGAGCGTTGTTCATAATATTGTTTGGTGAATAATATAATTTGAATACTGATGTAGTTTTCGGAAGCAAATTCAAATGACTGCCTTCAAATATTGTTACAAGTTTGTTTCATGTGAAATAGGCTTTGTTTTGAAAAGATATCATTGTTTATTAACACAATAAAATTCTTATTAAATGTACAGCGTCTCTCGTGTAAGTACACACATTACAGTGTAATATCATGTATTTTCATAAATAATTAAAAAAAAATCAATAATGTTAGCTTAGTAATCCGTTCTATGTTAGTTTGGCATCTAATTTATAATTAATAAATAATTTGTTTAAAAACCTTTAAACAAAATTTACACATAAAATACCTAACTAAGATCTTTAGTTTACTAATAAATTCAAATTTTACAACAACTTAGACTCCTTTCAACAACAAATAAGCGGATTATATTTGAGTGACCATTAAATTGCTGCATAAGCCTCTTATTAGGTTTTACTAATTACGTAGAATATAACAAGGTCAATGAATTATAATTCGTCAAAATAGGGATAAATAAATAAATACACAAATTAGTCATCTATAGAAAAATATAGGTAGGTACCTTATTGGAATGTTATTCAATTTCCATTTAAAATGACATAAAATACAAATAAAAAATAGTACATTTCCCGCGGTTTCCCCATTAGGGTCATAATCACAATAAACCAGTGTACACATCTATAGTGAAATAACAATGCTAATCCTTCTTTGTTCTGAAGTAGGCTAGGATTTCGCAACACAATGCCGACCCTAAGTGTCCTGACATTGTTATGGTGTGAAACCTTTTAGCTTAAACCATATTATGTTGAAAAACGGTGTCTGGTGAGGTCATGGAAAGTAACCTTGTTTGACCCCTTAAATATGGGATTTTAAGTCTGGTATGTATTTAGTACCTAGGCCTTAAACAAGACCAGTTAGAAATGTCTTCTAGAAATCACGTTGATCTCAGCTCTACATTTATGCCAAAATGTTCCTTTTTTAAGTAAGTACCCGAAATTTATATTATGATATTTTAATAGGCTTATTTGTCTCGAAATTGATGTATATTAAATGCTAAACGAGAGCTTAATAACAGATAATAGAAAAACAGCGAAAGATAAACATACTTTCCAACTCCGTTTAATGGGATGTTATAAAAAAGCTATTCATATAAAACAAAGTCGAGAAAGTTCTAACATTTATAAATCAAGAAGAGAAAAAGCATATTATATGTTCTTTAATTTTTTGATTTTACTCCTCTCCGAATAGCATTATTACTATTAAAATGCAGAAAGTACTGAGTATCAAATCTAATTAAAAATGATTTTCATAATATACGATTATTTGATTGCCTCATAACATGCCGATTAAATCTCAAATTTCAGCTTCAATAAGATAAATTAGTACGGATAGACTTGAATATTAAATTTTCTATCCAACCCTTTTGTATGTAAACCTAGATTCATTTTATTAGAGAACGGTTGGCTGAAATTTAAAATTCTTTTAATGAGAGTGCGGGGCAGTTCCAACAGGATTATAAGGACCA
>CAJQZM010027432.1:0-18598 GCA_907164665.1 Colias nastes | reverse complement strand
CGACGGGCATTGGAGAGCGCGCTGCCAGTGATGCGCGCTATACCCAGTGAAAACGGCACCGAGCCGCGGTGGTAGGGTCGAGTGGGCGGGGCGTATTGTGCCCTTACGCTCAATTGCTCACTATACACACCGTTAGTTTTAAGTAGGCTAAGATTGTACTTAAGCTGTAAGATTTGTAAATATTGTATGGTACTACGGAATAAATCACCTTGGAAATCACTGCGAGTTTTACTTTAACAAGTGGGAACCTCTACACTACTCTACAATACAGTCCACTAACCGGGGCTATAGTTAATAATAATTAAGATTAGATATGCTAATTCGGTTAAGTGTTTGGTGATTTGCATTTACGTAATCTTATTTAATATCTACTAAAGGTGTATGTATTCATTGTAGTGTATACGTATGCATATTTGAATTTAAGTGTTATTCCTATAATGCACATAAAAAACTAAATTATTTATGAAACTCTGAATGTATAGAATAATAATATGTAATCAAAATGAGTTTAACTAAATAATAAACAGAGGGAGGGAAATAAGTAATATGTTTGTTAAATTTTATCGTCGTTGAACAACAAAATAATGTATTAAATATTTTAAATGAAAATATTGTTGGAAATGTCATAAATCTTAATATACAATATATAAATCTCGTGTCACAATGTTTGTCCTCAATGGACTCCTAAACCACTTAACCGATTATAATAAAATTCGCACACCATGTGCAGTTCGATCCAACTTGAGAGATAGGATAGTTTTTATGAAAAAAAAACGTAAACATGTAGGTACCACGGGCGAACCGCTAGTATAACGTATATTTGATGAAATTATTTTTGTTTCAGGTATGAAAGTGTCAAGTTGTGCTGTGAAAGAGAAAGCCTGTTCTAAATTATGGTAAAGAAATACATTTAGGCGATTCTGATATATACTTAATCTGTATTTTTTGTGTCCTTCTAATTTTTTTCTTCTATAAATCTTTCATATATGTATAGGTATGATAACCCGATAATTCTAGGAGTGTTAAAATATTTATGTTGTATAACAATCATTATTATTTTTATTAATTAAGTACCTAAATAATAAAGAAGTCGTGACTACGCTAAAGATATTCTATATGTTTTAATTACACAGTAACGTAGTAAAAACAGAAGATATGATTATAGTACCTTTTTTATTTTGATGATTACTGGCGTGATTAAAAATTAATATGATGTTTTCCGTCTATGTATTTTATTGTTATTTATTACAATACTCAATATATTTTACGACCACACATCACCGTATCTCTCCAAAGATTGAGATCAATTGTTGACGTTTGTCGGTGACCTTATCAGCAATGAAAGTTACTTATGTAATGGGATTACGTTACGCTTTCCGTTGCTGTGTTGAAAGTTGTTTGCGGCGCCGTACAAAAACGTGGTCAATTTGTTTTTGTTTGGTACACCCGGTGACGCGGGTTTGGTAATAATGAATTTTATTTTGCTGATGAAATAAAAATACCTAAGTAGTTAATTTAAGTGGAATACTAGATTATTCATTGTGCGGCTTTTATTGTTGCGATTAAAATAAGTAAAAGTTATCGCATGTTTTGATAAACTACTATAAATTGAATGAGATCCATAACCATAAAATAATCCCCTTAAAATAAAATAATAATGACTATTTTAAGCTTAAAGTAAGTTAAGTATTTATACACAGATAGATACAGCCAAGTCGAATTGAGATAGTCAGCCTCTAATCTTACTTCTCAAAGCTGTTTCCAAATGTATTTGCAAATACAGTATTATGTCACTAATGCGCCTAACAACAGCACGTAGTTTCTGAAATCCAATACTAACACACGTAGCTACATGAAGCTAGTGTTGAAACTAACTTAATTTTAACTATTTACTCTATTCTACGTACTAATTTCATTTTACAATAAAAACATTTACGGTCCAATGTGTGTAAACGAGTATTTCTAATTAAAGCTACTGTTTTTGTTTCGTTTTCTGAACGTGTGTTTTGAATTAAAATTATTTCTGAACTGGGGGTTTCATGTCTTAAAGCAGTATTAATTCCAGTGTAGGAAAGTGATGTCGCTAGACGACCTATCATGTAGCTCTGTCATTTTTTAACATTGGAATTAATACTGCTTTAATAGATAAGGATAACCATGTTTATTAATAGAGAATTTCAGAAAATAGATAGCATTATTACTAATACTAGATAGTATTAATGAAATATTTTTCTGGATTATCGTCTTGTTTATCAGACGTGCGATAATCCGACACAATTTTGCACTTACCGCCGCTTTTCCGCCTTATTGTAAGTTTCCTCTTAAAGTAAGTAAATAACCCCGTTATTTTCCTTAGCCTTCTCTAGGTAATAATAATAGACGGACTTGTGCGTCTTTAGATGGGATTCTTTCTAGAAGGTCTAAAGCGCAAGTGAATCTAAGTTTCGTAGATTAGAACACGTTACGATTAGTTGTTGTTTTACTAATAAAGCTCTTTTCAAAAAAAAAAACATCTACAGACTCTTAAGTGGGACCAAATGACAACCATGTTTCCATCAAACAATAAAACATCAAATCGGTTGAAAATCCTCAGTTATTGAGTACTTAACAAAACCAAATGAGGATCTCCTTTATTCTTGGGAACTTCGGTTTAAAAGAGGAGGTTAACGGCTCGAAGGTATAACAACAAACACGTGGTACGAACGTGTCTTAAATCCATGCAAATGGTCGAATGCATTGGGAGCAATTCATGTCACGGTCCCGTTCCTAGCGATGCGATCTCGGCGCGATTTTATTTGCAAATGGCCACTGATTGCTTTGGACAAACCGGTCAGGGTCGGGTCACGGAGTTGCTGTTATATAACATTTGGTAGAGATGTGTGTGACGTCTGCTTCTTGGTGCTAATTTGTTCGATTGTGTGGGACTTGATTTGGTTGAGGTAATTGGCCAGGGCTGATTAATGGTGGTAGGCGAACAAAGCTGAAATTATGCATCAAGTTTGTAGATAACATATCTTTGACGTAAAGATGATCATATTCATATAAAAGAACGAATCTTTCGTATGTGAATATGCTCCACTCCTCTTATAAACATTTTTGTAGTAGTCTTAACATAACAGTGTGAGACACATTAATTTAGAATGAAAAGAATGATGGAATGTCATAAATAATTTGTTAAGAATCGTCGCAGGTGTATCAAAGATATCTTTGGAAACACTTCACATTCATATCGTGAGATGCAATACTTTTAATGTTAATTGTTACCACAACCTGCATTGTCTCCGATATAATTCTCGTAGTAATTATTATTTGGCAATCTTCGAATTTCGAGAAGTCGGTCAAGGCTGGGTCGTGTACGAACGGGAGTATGTATCATAACAATTAACAATAGTGACTATTATTCCGAATCGGCGAATTCAATTATTGCTGATGTGTTAAAGTTTAATTGTATTCAACCTTTAAGTAATATTAAATAATGAAGTATATTCTTTAGATTTTGGTCTCTTGATTATGTATTGTGAAACAGTTGGCTAAATTCTCAAATACGATAGACAGGTACCTACATGACATGTATATATACATTGTAAAATAAAACAAAGTCCTACTACGGCTTTCCGCCTGTCTGTCAGTTCGCGATAAACTCAACGACTGCAACTAATTTCAATATGTTTTCACCAAAATATTAGTAGGTAGGTATATAATTTGTTAAATAACAAACGCGGGTGTAGCCAGGAGCGGCAATATAGATAGATATGAATTAGTTATAACGAGAGTTCTTTCATCACCAATAAATTATACACGTTTGAAACGTGATTGCCTTTCATTCACTTGTTCATCTAATTGTGCGACGCAGTGTCTGTCCGCGCGCGTCGCGTGACACCCGGAGTGACATGCGACGTGCGAATTGATGAGATATTCAATAGGTATTCAATGAAAAATTGCTTTATGTCGCAGCACTTTGTATGACATATTCAAGTGATTGTAATGAATAGCGCTTTTAAATGTATAAAATAACCTTTAAAAAATTTAAAAGATTGTTTCGTAGAAACCTGCAGTAGGTATCTAGTGCTGTAAACTTCTTTAGATGAATTTTGTCATAAAGATAGGGTTCATGTTATCATCTAACATCACTGCGTTAATTTCTATGATTAATAATTATAGTTGCAATGCAAAATGCATGTTATGAGTATATAACGTACCTACCAAATTACCAATTATTTGTTCAACTGTAAATCAAACAGCAGAAAATGTAATTCAACGCTTCATAATTATATAGCAATTCATTATAAATAACGAGCCACAATTGAAATGTAAACAAAAGCATGCAAGAAAAAAATGTCGAACACATTTCGTAGTGTTAGTTGACACGCGCTAAATGGCTATGACTAATTCTCTTACTTATAATAAGAAGCGAGTAAGGAAACAAGCAGTTAATAGCTGTGAATAAAATTAATGTTAATAACGGGAACGCTGACTCGTGTTTTGAGTAATTTCACTTGCAAATCGGAGAAGGCCATTCGCGTGTCATAACTTTCCTTCTCATCACTAGTTACGATAGTATCGAAAAATAACTCTATTCGTATGGGAGTAAGGTTTATAGTTGCTAGAAGTATTTTTGTGCGAAACGAGTACGAATGTTTGATACATGTGTGCCAAATGTTTATGTTATGGGAACTATTACGTTCTCAATTTTAGGTAAAATTTATGAGTTATATTAAGGTCAATGACAGTTATATAGAATTATTTTAATCTATTCATATGGACAGAAAAAACTTTAATTGGCTCTAGATTATATATTGTAGTAAATACGTACAAAGTTGTGCGTAATATTTAGGTATCCTTTATTACTATTGTGGCATCCAATCGTGGTTCACCAAAATATGAACATTGAGCCCGTTAGATAGTGGCGTAGAACTATCCTACAAAGTTATTCGTAAATTAATTACAAAGACAAATTCGTTAGTTGCCGCTCCCACAGTGCTCTAGGCTAGATATCAAAATTCACGAAGTTTAGCCAAACTCTAGACGCGACGGCCGACGTTATAATTCATGCAAAGCTCCAAACTTGTTGGCAGTTCATTATAACTGTTTATTTTTATGATATGTTTGTTAATTAGTTATATTGTTGAGAGTGTTTATACATATAGTTTAGGTTTATTTACGTAATAGAGTTGCTAAGTAAACTTGACAAAAAATATAATGGGTGCTAATATAAAATGTAGGTAGATAAACTCGATCTTTAAACATATTTCTCGAAATGGTAACATATTAAGCTCCTCTGTAAATGCTTTACACTTTATTCCATTATTCTAAAATGTTTCCAATGCTTCTTCTACAATTTTCAGTACCTAAACATATTATATTATATAATAAATATGTCCTCTAACTTACACGATCCATCTTTTTGTAAAAACGAAAGTTACTTGTGTACAAAAGATATTTATGTACCTATCTACACTAATATAAATATTATAAAGAGGAAAACTTTGTTTGTTTGTTTGATTGTAATGAATAGGCTCATAAACTACTGGACCGATTTTAAAAATTCTTTCACCATTCGAAAGCTACATTATTATCCACGAGTAACATAGGCTAGGTTTTATCCCGGAAATCCCACGGGAATGGGAACTATGCGGGTTCTTCTTTGAAAACGCGGGCGAAGCCGCAGGCGGAAAGCTAGTAATGTATACGAAGACAAAAGAATCACATCACGCAGTCCGCGCGGGTCATACCCAGTAGTGCGCGTAGGTTGGCAGTGCGGTGTCCCACTTCCCAGCAAATATACAGCCTCCGTAATTAAATTTAGCGGCAGAGCGTAGACCGCTGATGAAATGTCCGGGACAGGGCGTAAGGGTGCGTAGGAATGTGGATATTGGACTTGTAAAATATTGGGCTTGTAAAATAGTGAACTTGTAAAATATTGTACTTGTAAAATATACAAATTATAAAATATTGAACTTGTAAATGTGTCGCGAAGGAATTGTATTGGTGCGTTGGTTCGCTGCTGTGTGCTGTGAGCTGTGAAGTAGGTATTGCATGTGGATGCGATTTTGTGTTCGGATTGTTGGAAAGGATGTTTTGTTGGAGAGGATTTGTGGCCTATGCATTGATTGCATATGTGTTTGTTTGATTAAATTTAGTATTATTTGCAAGAAGTACTTTGCAACTTTGTTACATTCTGGCATTTTCGTACCTATTTTTATTGATGGCTAATATAATAACGCTTTATCATTAATTTCCTAGTAAAAGTATTATCAATACCTACGCTTACCGTTAGAAAATGAGGTCTTCATCAGCATGCAGTATTAAGGTTGCACGGTTTAAAATAGATCCGAAATAAGGTCAACAGCCGATCAGCACCTCCCAAGTAGGTATCGCTAATGTTATGCGACACGGCCCCGTCCACTTTCTCCGCCCGTGTATACAATGGACCATTCAATAGAAACATTTAAAAGCATTGCGATGTAAGAACTATAAGCATAATTCTTCCGAAGCGTTGAGTCTCTTTCGACGGCTTAAATCGCACGAATTAAATGCTTTTAATCGCTAAGTGGTTATTGTTCTCGAGTAATGGGTATTGCGGGAACTGTATCGGCGTATCATGATTATTGTGTGGAGTAAAATATGGTTGACTAACGTATGGAAGCGAGGAGGGATTGTAAAGTTGTATTTTGCCTGTGTAGGTAATGTGCATCTACAATCCTACTAATATTATAAATGCGAAAGTTTGTGAGGATGGATGTTTATTACTCTTTCACGCAAATACTACTGAACCGATTACAATGAAATTTAGCACACATATAGAGGGTAACTTGGTTTAACACATAGGATAGGTTTTATGCCGGAACTATGTGGGTTTTTCTTTGAAAACGCGGGGATTTTATTGTTTGTACTTTATAAAGTACTCTGTTATATAAACTCAGGGAAATATAAAAAATATTTTACTAGTGGATGGCTACATTATTCCTGAGAGGACTAGCCTAAATATTTTTTCAGTTCTCATCCCGAGTCAACGCGGCGTTGCCGAGGCGTATTTGCTAAAGAAAAGAAAACATTTATGTTACGCAACTTAATAAATGTGAATAACTCTTAAGCTCGGATACCTAGAACAAGTAATAAAGATAAAACTTTTTAAAGTTATCGCTACCTGAATACTTAAGAATAGGACGTATTCATTTATATTGTAGGTATCTTCTAGGTACTGTGACAGTATCGTCAATGTTCCATCAAACTGTCATATTGTATCTCATTAAGCGTTCTAACACACGAACGGCAAGTTGCGAACGGCAGAGGCTACTTCAGCCATCGCCACATGTCGACGGCTGAAGTAGCCTCTGCCGTTCACAACTTGTCGTTCGTGTGTTAGAACTCTTAGGCTGTATCGTAGCACGATACTGTCGCCTTATTTCACCTCAAACTCAACAACGATATAAAATCTAAAATAGGATTTATCACTATGTAGCCACTCCTAGTTGGTAGAAGGTAAGCATAAAGGAGTCGGGACAGTGCTCTAACTGACTCTGTAGGTACCTATATTGTATCGAGGTGTACTGAAATGTTTTAATGGTGGTTTAGTGGGGGGTGGTTCGTTGTCCGCGCCTCTATTCATTGAACTCGAATGGAGCGAGATAAACTCGTCACTGTCGGCCAGCTGGCGTCTGGTGTAAGCAGCATGCGGTAGAGAAAAGTATTAATTTATTTAGTACTAGCATTTCGCACGACAGCGTAGACAAAGGAAAACCGGCATAGCTCCCGTTCCCATGGGGTTTTAGGCATAAAAGTTTCCCAATGTGTGTCTGGCAAATGTTATTTTTATGAATTAAAATACTTTTTTGTTTCTAACTTAAAATACGCTACATCCATACTAATATTATAAATGTGAAAGTTACTCTGTCTGTCTGTCTGTTACTCAATCACGCCTAAACTACTGAACCAATTTTCATGAAATTTGGTATGGAGATATTTTGATACCCGAGAAAGGACATAGGCTACTTTTTATCCCGGGAAAATGACGCATTCCCGGAAATCCCACGGGAACGGGAACTATGCGGGTTTTTCTTTGACTGCGCGGGCGAAGCCGCGGGCGGAAACCTAGTCATTGATAAATGCTAAAGTGAATACATATTTAGATGCTGTCGATACGTCATTTTCGTTAATATCCTTTCACTGTAACAATAATTATACATTTAAAATTTTAAATAAATTAAAAAAAATAAACATACTATTCAGTAAAAATAACTAACACGAAATCGTCATACCGCTACGCGCTATCGCTTCTACCAGGGCACTATAAACTGCAAACAGTAACGACTAACGTAGCTTTATTTTCGTGAAATCGCAACTGGATGGAATATCCCTTGCGCTGCGACAGCTTCAATAGTGTCACGTGCAAGCGTTGTTACAAACTTTAGTTTAGATGTAGCTGTGGTGAAAGTGTGTGCGTTTGTGAAGAAAGGTTCTAGAAGAGAAAATCCAGACTAATATTATAAATGCGAAAGTAACTCTGTCTGTCTGTCTGTCTGTTACTCAATCACGCCTTAACTACTGAACCAATTTGCATGAAATTTGGTATAGAGATATTTTGATACCCGAGAAAGGACATAGGATAGGTTTTATCCCGGAAATCCCACGGGAACGGGAACTATGCGGGTTTTTCTTTGACTGCGCGGGCGATGCCGCGGGTGGAAAGCTAGTTTCATATAATATTCGGTTTGTAGGAGATTTGTTGTGACGCGACGGTAACAGAGCTACCTAACTTAAGGATAAGCGTACATATGTTTCAGATATTATTTATAGCTTCTATAATGTTCGTAAGCAGGTCTCAAGGTTATGTAAAATACAGAAGTGCGGTTTATATTGGCAATAATTTCTACAAATATAAAGGATTGTTTTTGCATGTAACTCCGTATTTTGGATATTTGGAATGTAAAAGAAAAATATTTTTGTCTTGTTCTTGTTCTTTATGATTATTATTAGATAAAACAAAGAAATGAAATATCCAATGTGTTACAACTTACAATACAGTTATTATTAATCCAGTAAAACAACAAAATAACAGGCAATTGGTAAAATGATTCAGCCACTAAGGTCAGTGTAGGTCGAGTGTGGTATGCAAGCGGGGTCATTGACCGACGGTCACGTGATCGTTCGTGGTCACATATCGGAGAAAAGAACAAAAGCCCTCTAAAATTGATTTCGATCTAGTGACGATTTTTATCTATCAATTTATTAGTTTGCATGTGCTTTATGATATAAGAAATAAAGAGTTATTGTTGTCGAAGTTCAATAAACTTTAAGTATAGCCAAATAATGTATATGTTCATCAGTTAGTGTGTGTTTCATTAGTGCACGTTATTATAAAATATAATAACAAATACAGTAACGAGTTCTGGAGTAAATATGTATGTAAATAGACACATCTAAAATATCATAACCAATTTCCTGTAATAATGTAACCAATTTAATAGTGTCATATCAAAACTAACAATGAATCATGTGTGTAATAAGAATTGTTCCAGTTGTTTTTCCATTTTATTATTTATTTCATTCTTTTCAAGAAATAACACAAAAAGGTGTGTTAAAAAATTTATCACCATAAAGGCAAGAGTCCGTAAACAGAACTAGTTTACGAGGGAAATAAACATTGGCAAATAAATGATGCGATTCGCACGTTATGGGACTACGTCCTGATGTTTCCACGCCATTTGCTAATTAATTATATACTGTATCAAATGTAGGGGATATCGTTTTCAAACGTAGCTAAATATAGATAATAGGGTTTTGTTGTTGTGGAACTTTATAAAGCTATAAAAAATGTAACTTAGTTCGTATTAAATACTAAAGTGTGACTGTAATAGTGTTCTGTCACGTATATATTCCTTCAAAGTTATAATACGTAAACTATTTTTAAATTATTATTAATACTGAACATAAAAAACATTCATAATACCATAACTTTTATTTACAAACATAAACATTATGTAAGTACGCGTCCACATTTATCAAGCCATTCAAGATCTTTACGCAAAACCGGCGTCCGCGTCGCTTTTAAAAGTTTCCTGCAATTTTAGATTCTTTGCATCCGACGAGGAAACACAGAAAGATAACGTTTACTGTTTTTTTACATGTTCATAAACTTACAGATTTTGTAATAATAATAAAAAGTAAAAAAACTAAAACCCAACTACGACAATAACAGATATGTGTTCAACCTTTGTCGAAAGCGGACGTGTTTCGGAACTTTTTTAAAAATTAGTTAAATTTTGGATACGAATTTAACCCTTATCTTAATTTCGCAATAAGTTCTGCATTGGTGTGTAGTATCGCGAATTCAATTTGCAAATAAATTTCCCGCGCTCGCGACTCGACGCGCTGTGCTTGCGGAGGAAGGCTCCTCCTCACCTCGAGTAAACGAGAGGGGCTGCCGCTGTGTCGAAAAATAATTCGTCGTACCTACTCGCACCTTCACTCTGCGTAAGCATCATCGTTGCGCCGTTGCAAGTGAGTCATCGTACCAGTATCAATAATTCTACATTACTACATTTTTATAATAATGCAATGTTCGGACAGCCAAATCCGGCCGTCGATTACGCCTGGCTCGCGTTCTAACATCAACGTTGCTAAGCGTGGTACTGCTGAGCAACGCGCGAATAAGGATGCGAATACTTGCGGATCATCTTGTATATCGCGCTCGGACTTGCGTAGTATTATAAAAGAAGAGCTACGTATGTCTGTCACTAATTGCATTGCGGACTTTAAGAGTGATATAAATAACCAGTTATGCGAAATGAAAGATGATATTCGAAATTTTCACGAATCGATTTCTTTTATGAATAGTCACTTCGAAAATTTAAATGCCGAAATAAAGTCATACAAAATTGATATCGAACGTATAAAGAAAGAAAATGAATTATTAAAAAGCGAGCTCTCAACCATCTCCGCGCGATGCATCCAGCTGGACCAACTCATGCGATCGTCAAATTTAGAAGTGCAATGTGTACCTGAGCATAAGTCCGAAAACCTGATTACAGTAGTAAAACAACTAAGCAAAGTAGTGGCATGCCCCATAAACGATACAGACATATCTTACTGTAGTAGAATCGCTAAGAAAGACCCTAAAAGCTTGAGGCCCCGTGCTATTCTGGTTAGGCTGAGCAGTCCCCGTCTTCGTGATGCAATTCTAGCAGCCACCGTAAAATACAACAAGCAAAACCCTGACAACAAATTGAACTCCAGTCTTTTGGGTCTTGGTGAAAATAAAAAGTCGGCTATATACGTCACCGAAAATTTATCCCCCGAGAACAAGGCTCTTCATGCTGCAGCTCGCCTCAAAGCCAGGGAATTGAATTATAAACACGTATGGGTGCGCAGCGGCCGTATATATATGCGTAAAACCGATACGTCAGAATATATCCATGTTCGCAGCGCAGGAACTCTAGATAGTCTGTGTAATCAGTAATTATATGTATTGTAACTGGTTATTTATTCTTTTTTAAATTAATCATTTGTTTATGACTGTTTATTCTGTTTAAATTCTCGTCCCTAAATGTATATTTTCAAAACGTTAGAGGCTTGCGCACTAAAACATTAGATTTGTATAGAAACGTTTTATGCTGTGATTATGATGTTATTGTACTATGTGAAACTTGGCTAAACCACACAATACTTGACTCGGAATTATTTGACGATCGCTATGTGGCATATAGACGTGACCGAGAAACTAGTTTATATCACAAAAATAAATCAGGTGGTGGCGTTCTGATTGCCATATCTAAGCGCTTCCAGTCTCGTAGATTAACTCAGCTTGAGAGCGGTTGCGAAGATCTATGGGTTGAACTTGATTTGTATAGAAATCGGAACTGTTCAAATAAGTTATGCATATGTGCTGTGTATATACCTCCCCCCGTTCAAAAACATATCCTTGAGCATTTTATTGACAACACTAATCGTATTTTAGAATCTCGCGACAACACACTAATAATTGGTGATTTTAATCTGAGTTCGGTACTATGGCCTAATGATAAAAACATCACATCTCAGCATTGTTCTCTACCTGGTCCACTTGGGCAGACATTAATCGATTTTGCAGCTTTAAATAATTTAAAACAATATAATACAGTATTGAATCACCAAGGTAAAATTCTGGACTTAATTCTATCGACAGAGACCGTTGAGTATATGCAGGAAAGCAAGTATGTGCTTAGCAGCAATATTGACCAATACCATCCGCCCCTGGAGTTTGTTTTGTCTTGTTACAGTAGTCCAAGTCTTCCATCCCAAACGCCTGGTGATAAATATAACTTCCACAAAGCAGATTTTGATAAAATTATATGCGAACTCAACTCTATATCTTGGACTAATGAATTCGCAGATCTAACGAACGTAAACGATATGGTAAACATGTTTTATAAAATAATAAGAAGTGCCATCGCGAAACACGTACCTTTAAGTAAGACCAAACATAAAAAATATCCCTGTTGGTACAGCAGAGAACTTATAAAATTGCTTAATGAAAAATATAAAATACGAAAAAGATTTATTAAGTACAGAAATCCTTTGGATGAGCTTTCTTTTTTGCTACTGAAAAAGCGTTGTGCATCATTAATCGAATCTTGTTATAAGAACTATATAAAGCACATTGAGGATTCCTTATCAAAAAATCCAAAATTATTTTGGACACATATGAAAAACAAGCGCCAGAATAAAAGTACCTATCCTTCTTCAATGTATCTAGGTGACAGACAGGCCTCTAATGGTTCTGACATCTCCAATCTCTTTGCATCCTTTTTCGCATCTGTCTATAAATCGCCTTCTACCACTTCATTACACTATCATGATTCTAATTTACAATGTTCTTCATTAGTCAATATTCTAGCTGAATTGTCTTTTTCGGAAAGTGACGTACGTATTGGCCTAAAAAAGTTAGACCGTAATAAAGGAGCCGGGTCCGATGGTTTACCTTCTTTATTTGCAATTGAATGTCATGTCGCTCTTTCCTTACCCCTCTCAATGATATTCAATAAGTCAATAGCTTCTGGTATCTTTCCTAGTGCATGGAAAGAGTCTAGGGTTGTTCCCATTCCCAAATGTGGTAACTCAACATCTGTGACGGACTATAGGCCAGTTTCTATACTACCTGTCTTCGGCAAATTGTTCGAGATTTTGATAAGACCAAAAATAACGTGGCACATAAAACAATTGATTTCACACCAACAGTTTGGTTTCCACAAAGCTCGATCCACGACAACAAACCTCACCTCGTTTGCGACCTTTTTGACGGATTCAGTAGACGCTAATGTCCCTGTTGACACTATATATACTGATATAAGCAAGGCTTTTGATACCGTGGACCACAAGGCTCTAATTCACAAACTTTCTTCTTTTGGTATCACAGGAAACTTGCTGAATTGGTTTTCCTCGTACTTAAACGGTCGGATTTCGAGGGTGGTTATTGGCGGATATTCGTCTCAACCTTTTCCAAACCTATCAGGCGTTCCCCAGGGATCGGTTTTGGGACCAATCCTGTTTAATATTTTTATAAACGATGTCGTACCACTTTTTAAATACAGTAAATGTTTTCTATACGCTGATGACCTCAAACTCGCAAAACAAATAAATAATAAAGATGATGCTCTTTATTTACAAGCTGACTTAAATCGCTTGGTGGACTGGTGTTTGACAAACGGTTTAGCTCTGAACACAGATAAGTGTAAGTATATACGTTTTTCGCGAAGTACACTCCCTAACACACAGACATACACTATAAATAATAAGATATTGGAAGAGGTAACCACTATTAAAGATCTCGGAGTTGTTTTTGATAATAAAATTAAATTTAACACCCATATCGACACTGTTGCAAATAAAGCCTTTCAAATGCTAGGCTTTGTAATCAGAAACACAAAAGAATTTAGGAAACCACAAACTAAGATTAAACTTTTTTCGGCTCTAGTTCGACCCGGTCTCGAATATTGCTCTCAAGTCTGGTCACCGCACTACGAGGTACATATTAAGCGTCTAGAGAAAATCCAAAAACGTTTCCTGTGGCACCTAACGTATCAATGCAATAAAGTAAAATTGTTACCGACGTATGAAAATCAATTAAAACACTTTAATCTCCATCGTTTATCGGACAGGAGACAGTTATTGGACATGAGCTTTTTGTACAAATTAGTTAATGGTTTGTTGGACTGCCCGTTTCTTATTGAGAGAATAAATATTAACGCACCTTCGAGGTTGCCTCGTGTAGATAAATACGCCCCTTTTTCGACCAAAATGTCTAAAACCAACCTGGGTCAGAATGCCACAATAAATAGGCTCTTAAAACAGTATAACAAGTTGTCAAAAGATCGTGCAATAGACATAGACATATTCTCAGACAGTCTTCCAAAATTTAAAAATAATGTTGTTGCTTCATTTGTTTCATGATTAACATCATTGGTCTCGGTTAAGTTTTGTGTGTTTACTATTGATTTTTTTTTTATTGATTTACCCTATTTACATTGTTATATACATTATATTTTACACTGTTAATAATTGGTTTTTAAATTGTAGTTTAAATTTACGTTTTATTGTTTAGACTAATGAATTAATGTACATGGGTAATTCTATGATAAGAGGTGACTACTACGGAAATCTATGTAAAAGTGTTTTTTTGATCTATGCATTGCTTTTTTGTGCAATGAATCACACCACTTCAATGCCCTTTATTAAATAACATTACAATTAAATATCCAGTTAAAGCATATTTTTGTAAAATTCGTTATAAAATGTAAAAAAGTCCCTACCCTGGCCTGTCCCCTTATCGGTTTCAGCTTAACTAACATACAATACATTCACTCTTTATATTATTTGATAAAGCAAACTATGTTTACCTCAAATTTAAGTAAATACACTTAAATGTTATTAAAGAAAAATTCAACAATATTTGTTTATTTTCAATAATTTTTAAACTTTATTTTTGTCCCGCTCTTTTTGTGTATCTACCCTGGCAATATTCGCACCGCCGCTGTAATATAAAATATCAGACGGCCATATTCCCTAACGCGCTGAGCGACATGTAACGACGTGAAGTTAGCAATACTAAGCACAGAAACGGTTAGATCGACGCCATTTGTTAGTTGTTCCGACGCGTTCGTGCGGTGTAACGGTTTCGCAAGGTCATTGTGTCTCTCCACTGGTAAGTAATAAAAGTTATAATAATCACTTAATTTATTTGCATTTCCTGTCCGAACTTAGTAATACTGTAATAGTCAAAGCTTGCTTTATTATTAACTAAAACATTTGTTGTGTGAATCAAAATAATTCATTATGTCATGAAAACGTCTTTCCCCTGGCGTATTTCCCCTGGTGAGATTATTGCCAGGGAAGAGACTTACTGACCAGGGGAGATAATATGCATCGTATTTATACTGTTATCATTATTTGGGAATCTTCGTATATTCTCGGTTTAAAACCGTTAGAGTGAAATGACAGATACGGGCTTTTTAGCCAAGTAACTGCCATTTGAGACTTATTTAAGTAGGTGTGTTGTGAGGTGTTTCGTCACTCTGCATAAACTTTCGCACAATCCTGCAAGTGTTTAAAATGGCTGCTTTTTGTAGATTAATATATGTGTTATGTGGTAATTCTATTAACTTCAAACTGTGGTGTTAGTATTTAGGGACTATTCCTGTAGTGGAAATAACTATCGGTACTATGTATACTTTACTAACATTCCATATTCTGTTTATTTCTTCCTGTAACTCTGTGTATTTATTTATTTTTTCAGTGATGGTTTTAAGTAGGTAATGTGAATTAGGGACTGCAATATCAATAATGTATGCTGGTTTTTTGTTTTTATCATGAATTGTAATATTGGGTCTGTTGTAGTGTATCGTTTTATCTGTTAAAATTGCTCGATCGTAGTACATTTTGTGTGTGTTATTTTCTAATACTTGTAGTATGGTGTGTCTGTGTTTTGAATGAGTTTATATTTGAGTGCTAGCTTTTCATTATTATGTATCTCAATTCCATAATACTCGGGTACCATCATAAGGAAGGTACCCGGTCCTTTGGAAGGCTTTATTATTATTGTTTTAGATTATGGCACCACCGAAAAAGTTAACACGTGAAGAAAAATTACAGAAGAAACGTGAAGCAGAGAAAATACGATATCAAAAGATTAAAAATGATCCAGAAAAGTATGAATTGCAAAAGCAAAAAGAAAAAGTAAAATATTTTAAAAAGAAGGAGAAAGGAATTATAAAAACTGTCGATCAAATGACTCCTAGAGAGCAACGTAAAGCACGAAAGATATGGAAGAAGAAAGCAAGAGAGCGCAGACAACGACTTGCTCTTCAAAATCTACCCAATATTCCGGTAGCGCCACCGATTTCAGATTTTGATGATCAAATACCGCAAAGAAATTCAAAATGTTGCCTGATTATAAGTTTCAAGTACAATCTTTAATAAAAGTCGATTATTTATATTGTATTCTTTGTTTTATTGCTTCTAATTCTCTCCCCTGGTCAAATACGTATCTACCCTGATCTTCATGTCTCTACCCTGCCTGATGTATTTACCCTGGCCATCAAAAAAGTGACAAAATATCTATAAAGTAACTTGCCCTTACGTGAATAGATACATAAACGGGCCAAAAGTCATGATATATATGTTTGATGGAAAAACTCCAACTTTTCTCCTTAGCCGTCTCCTCAATAGATGTAAAACCTCTTATTATAGAACTACCCACATATTAGTCAGATTATAATTACCTGTTTATTGTATTAAATGTGCCTATTTATTTCGCTGTGATATTAATTTTTAAATGTGGATTAAGCTAAGAGTTATATTTTATATTCCCTACTGATTTTTATGAATTTAAATGTTTATATTTTAATGAATTTTATTTTTTATGTAGTTTGCAGTTTTTAACTTAAATATGTATTTTTTTCAATTAAGATTTATTTTGTTAAATTTAATCAAAATAGTCATTTTATGTAATAAATCGTATATTTTTTTTTATTGTCCGTTAACAAGCCGTGGCAACTTGTAATTAAAACAACACTAGGCTATATATTTGTATCTTTTGTATCTGTAATAATGTGATGGTGTATGTTTTGTAAGTTGTCCTGAATAAATAAATAAATAAATAAATAAATAACCGGCGCTGAAAAAGTATAAAACAAGATTTCAGAATACTGAACTGAACAAAGTTGCTAATGTAGTTGCAAGTAAATGGACACAGTAGATTCTACCAAGATGCCTTCGTTGTAAATTGATGATCCATTGAAATGTTACATTTTTTAGCCCTAACCTTGCATTTTTTAGAGGACGCAATTTTGTTTTTTTGATGTGTAGGGGGGGTCAGTGTGAAGCTAAAACCAAGTTTGTGGGGTCGCCACCCTTGTCCCACGGCCGCCATCTTGAAAATAGCGGTTGAAATGGTTTTTACGATATATCTCTTAAACTATTTAACTGATAAAAAAATATCGTTAACATTATTTATTGCAAATTAAATTCTCTACAACTTTGGTGTAGTAACTTTTAGTCGTAGAACTATAAATAAAAAAGTTATAAGCGAAAATGTTCAGAAATTAGAGCCATTTATATTTTTCAATAAAACTTTTTTTTATCATTTTACGAAGAAATGATATCAGACCATTTTTGTAGATTGTTTTTCGAGGAACAACTTTTATTTACAACATTTTTTCATAACGTCAATAACTAAGGTTTTACAGCGCTCTGAAGTGAGTACTATTTTTCAGTACTCTTAACTATACATATATTGGCTATTGGCTCTTTTCTCATACTCCAGAACAATAGAAGCACACTGCAGAACATTTCAGACCTGCTTTTCGACGTAAAAAAAAGTCGCGCTTCCAGACTCTACCTCCTGGGTGGTGGGGAAAAGATTCAATAATTAATTATTAGTGATATTGCAAAATTAATTATTAAAAATATTATAATAACAAAAAAAACCATTACTGATGACAAATTATTATTAGTACACACATAATATAAGTATACTGTATAGTATTACAGAGTACTGAAAATTAGTACTCACTTCGGAGCGCTGTAAAACCTTAGCTATTTAATTAATGAAAAAATGTTGTATATAAAAGTTGTTCCTCGAAAAACAATCTACAAAAATGGTCAAATATCATTTCTACGTAAAATTATAAAAAAAAGTTTTATTGAGAAATATAAATATCTCTAATTTCTGAACATTTTCGCTTATAACTTTTTTATTTATAGTTCTACGACAAAAAGTTGCAGGATCAAAGTTGTAGAGTATTTAATTTGCAACAAATAATGTAAACAATTTTTTTTTATCAAATAAATAGTTTAAGAGATATATCGTAAAAACCATATCAACCGCTATTTTCAAGATGGCGGCCGTGGGACAAGGGTGGCGACCCCACAAACTTGGTGATAGCTTCACACTGACCACCCCTACACATCAAAAAAATAAAATTGCGTCCTCTAAAAAATGCAACCCCAAATGTAACTTTTCAATGGACCATGACGATAATGTCATACAATACTATTCTGAAGTATGCAATATTCCACTATGTAGAGATAAATTTTCATGTTTGGAAAGGCGTAGTCACACGTT
>CAJQZM010027428.1:0-12605 GCA_907164665.1 Colias nastes | reverse complement strand
TACGACCTTATTCCGATAGGAAGAAGGATGAAATTAAAAAGTTTACTCGAATTCGTCATTGTTTTATGCTAGGCGTATTATATATTATATTGTAGGTGAGTTTTCATTGAATTCGGAGCAAATTATGAATTGCTCATTGCGCGCGAATATTCAAACGTGAATATGGGTATTTTCCTGTCTCGTAGCGAATTTCTAAGGCAAGCCGGGCTTTTCGGCTTGTATGAACGTACCGCCACTGCTATCTGCTTATTTTTAAAAGAAAGACATTGATATAGGTACCTACTTATTCTACCTCCATTTATTTTGATATAATTTAATTATATAGTGTTTAAGATTAATACTTTATGCTTTTTATTTTCATTCACACCAAATAATTAACCAGCATCCATTTAAAGAACTCGATATTTTTCCACGTAAAGAAAAATGGAAAAAGTGGGTATATTTAAAAGTACCAAGAAACAAACGAGTACGTATGTCCGCGGAAATCGAAAAAAGTACAAATAGGTAGATAGGTAACATAAAACTACAAATCACATAGAGAACAATGACTTCAACTCGAGGTTTATTTTTAAATCTCCGAGATTAGGAAGATACAGTCTAATACTAGATGTAATGTAATATGTATATCATATTTTAAATGTATTTTTATACCTATACCTATTTAATATAATTTATTACGTAATCATAAAAAAGTATAATAATTGACAATATTTCCATATTAATCGCTTTGTTATTGGAATCTGCATCTCATGGAAACCATTATTGAAGGTAAGAACGTACTTGTTGGATAATTTCGTGGTAAGTGTGTACCATAATTTTTTTGAGAGTTTAAATTAAATAGTCTAGCTAGCGTAACAACAAAACTTAGTTGCAAGTGTAATTTTCCAGTAAAAGTGGTGACAGCAACCGACGGCGCCAGTATCTTGATGTTAAATGGGTATTCCTTTACAAATCCCTCGCCAATATCTGGTGGGGAGCGCTGGTACTGCTCAGGCAGGATACCTTGGAAATGTACAGTGTGTTTACATGTAAATGACGACTACGAGTTCGTCTGTATATCCCATGAACACTGTCATGATCGACCGGTTTATGAGATCACTCCGGATGGACTGTACTCTATGACGGCACCATGAAAATCTACCTTTAAAAGTCATTGCCTTTACTTTACCTGAATTCTCTTGGTCGTGATCAAGAATTGTTTTTAATGTATGATTATTGTACATTTTGTATACGAATGTTATTAAAATGTAACTACAAATTATTATAGATTATAATGAAATTTACAATTGTATAAATTACTGTGTGTTGTGAAAAGATTATATCATATTACATATTCGCGTTTTTAGAATATGCTTATATTTTTGCAGCTATATTGTTGTAAATATTTTATCTTGTCGTCTGTCAATAAATATTTTAATTGGACAATTTGTGTCTTTAGCAGGGGTACTACAAACTCAAACTCAAACATTTATTTATTCAATTAGACTTCTTCGAGAAGCACTTTTGAAACGTCAATACATATTTTTAACATTTACCACCGATTCGGAAAGCAGTATCTATGAAGAAGAACCGGCAAGAAACTCCATAGTTGCTCTTTTAAATCATTCCAGTATTACAATTTAATTTTACAAAATATGTAACTGTATATTATCATAATATGCCAAAGAACTGTCCTGTGGTTTTTACGCGACAACCCTCCATGGGTTTTTATCTTCCATATATTCCTTAATGCTGTAATAGGCTCTCTGAACTAATACGTTTTTTACATAATAACTACTAATTTATTAACACATCAATGTTGCTACTTGTTATTCCTAATTTGTATTTTAATGTTAGAATGAATGATGGAGTGTTCTTTGCAGGTATTAAATATGAGTTTGTCAAGTCGTATCATGGTGTACACCCAGTTCTAATGATTGACGGGTTTACTTTTAACCAAGTGTCAAAAGATGGTCGATATTGGACCTGTTCCAAGCGGAGTTCGGTTAAATGCAAAGCTAAAGTGCGCTTTGACAAAAATCAACAACTAATATTATATGTTAGAGACCATAATCATATTGCTGGACCCAACAGATATTTGAAGAATAATTCAGCTTCTTTGGAAGGGCATTGGCTGGCCTAAATTCATGAATTTTGGTTATATTGAATGTCAGAGAAATTACAATTATTGTTCAAATATTATGATCTACATCATTATTTAATCCATGTTTATGCAGTACGTAGGTAAAATTAATAATGAATTGGTTTACCATGAAAAATGTATAATATATGAATATGTACAATACATAATAATGAATGTTAATTAAATTAAATAATTTATTGAACGATTGTATTTATTTTCCTTTGCCAAACAAGTATTTAACAGTTTAAACTGTAAATACCCGTATAGTTTCATTGCTAAGACTGGAAAACTAGTAATTTCACGATCAAATTAAATTATTGCTGTAACAAATTTAAAAATAAACTTTCCTCTTTCAGTTATCGTAGTCACGATGTCGACTGGCAGCAAGTTTCTCATTATCAACGGGCATACATTCAGAAAGGAGATAAGCGTCAACGGAGCTACGACTAGATGGTGCTGCATCGAGCCTTGTCCGAACAACTGTGACGTCTACGCACACGTCAACGACAAATTTGAACTTGTGTGTATAATGAATACACACAACCATGAACCCACGCTGTGTCGCATGTTTCATGATAGGATAATGTAAATAAATTTTACCATCGCCCAGCGCGATATATTTTGCGGTCCTTTTAACACATTTTTTTTTACAATATTGTAACTTTTTTTACTCTAGTACGTAAGTTTTTAGGAAGGATAGTTTAGTTGATTAGTGACATAATAATATGTTAAGAGTCGAAATGCAAGTCGTGTGTTGCATATCACGTACAATTTTTAATAAATTTTATTTTTACATTTGTGTTTTATTTTTCCGTATGTAAGGTAGTTTTAGATAAATTCTATATTAGCTTTTATCTGACCCTAATATTTTTCTGCAGAGGTGGTGTATGAAACTACTGAAGAAATGACAGTGGGAGATGATGTCATACTATTCCTGGAGTCATATAATCGAAGGACAATAATGCAATATGGAGGTTATCAATATCACAAAGGTCATAAAACGAAGCTAGGCGTTCGCTGGAAATGTGTTACGAAAAACTGCTTGGGATTCATTTTTCTGAACGATTACAATGAGATCATTACGACGTCTGTCTCTCATAACCATGACCCGCCGTCTTCCTTGGAACCACAAGTAGACTCTGATGATAATGGTAAGATTCAATTATTTATCAAAGTATTTATTTACCTACTAAATATTTTTTTTAATTCAGTAATGGCCCTAAAGTCAAATCAAGTATGTTTTTATGTGAGGATCTTCGCACACACGTACAACTATGTTTTTATCATCACCTAAATCCAATTTATACATTTTTTGTATTGAGTTTTTCTGCCTATACAATCTAAAATGAAATTTTACAATTTGAGATTCTATTATATATTCTGAAATTGGTTAAAATATTATTTTCTTGTTCCAGACACCGCTATAGTAATAACATCACGCAAAGGCAAGGAAATGTTATTATTCCGCAACTACACGTACCGAAGGCAGTACGACAAAGGTAACAAGACACGCTGGGTCTGCTCCACCCAGAAGAACTGCCGAGCGGTGGTGTTCACGGACACTTCTAACGTAATAACCTCCGTGTTTGAGGAACATGACCATGATCCTCCGAAGTATTACTTGAATCACAATCACGTTATGGATGCGTTGAGGGACCCGATCTTATTTGAGTCTTTAAAAGATTAAGATAAAATTGTAGAAATGGGGGGTTAACTAGGCAAGTTTTAGATAATTTATCGCAGTATCTTATACAGAGTTCGAATGCTTTTTGTGTAACTAAAGAGAGGTACAGAAAAAAAGATATACCTGTGCATTATGTGCGTTTAAAGACCTATTTTGATGTATGTTGAAAAGTAATTTTCATTATCCGACTGCGCTGTCCTAGTCTTAGTGAATAAATAAAAATGATTCTATCCTCTATCGAAATTTTTATGTAGTAGGACCCAGTGCATCAAATTGTTTTTTTTTTTTGTAATTTTCACGCAGTCTAGTAGTCTTATTCGTATAAGATGAAATGTATAGGTGATAATAATATACAAAATGTATGATGTAAATGTTAATTACGTGTGCAAAAAAGACGTAAGTTACACAGTTACAGTTAACAATAGGTAACAATTGTCTATATTTTAAGCTTGATCACTTCTCAAAGCCAAAAGCTTTGTAGTTAAATTACCCTTAGTGAATATGAATTTCAAATTTAAATCTATTGTAAGGAGTTGATGTAATAAATTATTTTTATTATAATACAATAAATGATTAAAAAGTACACATTGTTATGATTTTTCCAGAAATATACAGTAATTTTATTCCCTTATTTAGTTGTTTCAACAGACCTAATTGAATATCTTCTTGGAAATGTTTTTTACAGCGGTTGTTCAGACGATGTCCAGGCGTGGTCGACCGTTGTTGTTACATAAAAATTATACATATTCGAAATACCCTTATCGCTTGAAAAGAGGTTGGCGTTGGTACTGCTCCCGTGTTAAGAATTGCAAAGCGCATTTATTCACGACAGATGATGGTAAAATGGTCGCCCTAGTAGGCCATCATGATCACATGTAGAAAAATTTTAAGAAACACTTTGATTGCGCATTTTCATATCGTGATCGCCATTCGCTTTGTCACTAGGCGTAACATTCGTATACGAATGTCGTCGCCAACGACTGTTCACACTTTGGTAAGTAGTAGAGACAGGTACAAGTTCCTGTTCAGTGTTCGTCTTTAGTGCAATTTGATTCGTGCCAGAAATACGCTCTTATTTGCGAATACACGAATCACAAGGCGAATAGCGAATGAATTGTTTACATATGCGGGTTCGTTATTCGCACGAATGTCTATGCGCCATCAAATGTTAAATTGTTTTCAGTTGATACTCGCTTTTGTTCAAAAAACAACTACCTACTGTTGTAAATCCTGTTCTGTAATTTTGTATTTGAGTGCAATATTTGTAAAATATGTATCATGTTAGATACATTTTTGATGAAAATTAATTTTCATATTCATGGTGTTTAGATCTATTGTTTAGACTGTTTAAATGTTATATTTTATTAAAGTAGGGAAGAATCTATTGTTAAGATAATATGTACCATAATTTATTTATGACTACTGATTTATCGAATTCTGCATTTACAATAGACTTAAGTAATACAATATTGTAGTTACAGTTCTAATAGATACATATTACCTATAATTGATTACAATTTTCTGGACATCAATAAATGTCTAAAATGGATAATTATTTTTCATACAATATCAGATCATTGGCTGAAATGAGTGGCTATTTAAATTCATTGTTAAAAATAAACTTTCAAAGTTTATTTTTAACTTAAACTTAATTGGTCTTAACTTAATGTATACTAAAAGCAGCACAAAACAATATATGTACATACAGTGTAAACTCTATATAACGTCACTTAAGGGACCGTGCATTTTTCGACGTTATAGAGAGTGGTCGTTAAATGGAAAGAAAGGGAAAATTGCATGATTGGTCCCGAGACAGGAATATTATTTTGACATTGCCTATGAAACCATGTTATCATCACTTGTTCAAGGTCTTCATATTGAGGTTTCTTCAATTTTTTGGCTGATCGTCCATCTTCTTCGGCATGCAGAATTTTTTATTCAACGTGTAACTAACGAAAGCCAAGTAGTTGAGGTGAACATGTGTAAGTTCATTCACACAACAAACACACGACTGCATTTCTTAGAATCTTCGGTATGTCAGTAAAAAAGAATGTACACAACTACATTTTCATTGATTTCGGCAACTTAGTCAGTACTTCCTAGTAATTGGTAATGTCTTATTGTGGTCGTTAATTAGAGTGAGCGTGATGCTATATGGAGTGTATTATTGTATAGACAACAATATAAACCAACCAAAGTCGAGAAATCTTGACGTTATACGGAGTTTGACGTTAAATGGAGTGTCGTTATATAGAGTTTACACTGTATTTCTTTTTTATAAATACAATGTCATGAAACCATTCAGTTTGGAAATTTTCAAAAATAAACAACGTTTGGATACATTATTAATTTATTTGTGTACCCACATACATAATATTAAACTTCAAACAATAATAATGCAAATTTTTAAATATTTAATAAAAAAAATAATATTATAATTATAGTGAGGTAGAAATTAGGAAAAATGAAAACAAAATAGATACAGTTATTAAGGAACGCAGATGAAGAAGATAAAATATTCACTAACAGCACTCATATTCACGATTTTACTTACAATTTTATTAATAAGATAAGAATACACCCATAAAAATGTACAAAATATCTGCATTATTAACTTGATTGTAATTTATTCAGTCTTAAAAACTTATATTACATGTTCAAATAAAATCAATATTATTCTAAAATTATTAATTACAATAAAAAGAGGTAGTTAGTATCAAAAACCAGTCTTACATCAGTCATATGAATTGAGCATCTTAATCAGGTACAGACAAAAAATCAGACTTTATCCTACAATCTATCTAGATACAATTAACTTACACTTATTTTCTATAAGACCCTGTATAAGGTCATTTAAACGATAAATTAAGTAAATTAACTATTACACTATGATAAAAATTGCTTTCATTACAAAATATAAGGTAAATTGTGCATTATTGAACAATCAGTCAATTAAAAATGAGGTAGAGAATAAATTAAACTACTTTAAAGGATCCATCGTTTCGCCGATAGAAACCAGGTGGGGGGTGATTGTGTTTGTTTCTTACTCTATCTACCAGTGTGGTGGTTTGAGCTTCCACAGATATTATATCCACGAGGCAACCAGTTTTTGTCCGCGATGTGCAGTACCATTGCTTCTTTCCATATGCCAGTTTGTTCTTTAATCGGAACGCATATCCTTCGTGAACTAGGAGAGTACTTCCTTTCCTCGTTGATATGAAGCGAGCCTCTGTAAAAAATGGTTATAGTTAGTCTCCAAATCAAGTCAAATTTTTCTTTTTTTTTATAATATAATATTCACTCTTGTTACTGTTGTGTGTAAAAATTTCATTTGATAATTTAAAATAACAATAAAAGTTTGATGATAATATTAATGGTTAAGGGTGTACAATAAAACACAAATTATTTAAAACATTTATTAATCAACACAATTTAACACTTTTTGGTAAATTATTTAGTTACATTGTGTAGTTACACTAGCAGATAAAACGTTTCCATTTGCTAACTAGTAAATAAAAACACTATATTTAACATGACTTTCCATAGTAGGTACATTCCATAACGTAATTCTTAAATTAAATTTCTTTGGACACACATGTAAAGTTGTTAATACAAACATATCATTACACAAAATAAATGTTTACTAAACATCCTATCACAAACACGAATGATTAAGTAATATTTATTGAAACATGAAGTAAATTTCTGTTAAAATATATAATTGAGTACACGTTAACAAACTAAAACATGGAACCACAATCATATTAACATCACAAATCACTGATCAAAACAAATTTTAAGTTTTAATTTCCACGCTTCGTTAAAAATACAACGCAACGCGTTACGCACTTACGCGTCACCTTCAAATTCCACAATAAACGTCAACTGTCAAATTAGGATATTTTTAAACCTGACAGTGACTTATTTTATAAAATATATTTTAATATTAACTAATGGCTACGTGCCCCATAAGTAATGTTTTACATAGAGATTTTGCATAAAATTATGTAATTATTACCACTTCTTACTTTCTTAAATTATTTAATAGTGTAGTTATACTATGGGGATGGAATTGACAGATTGAAAATAATGCGTAAATCGAAACGGACAGCGGACTCACTGTCAAACTTCATGTAGAGCTCTATCCAAGTACCTAATACCTAGGTATCCAATTGAAGTTATTATTTTCTAATTTCATACCTAATAAATTTGTGCGGTTTGTGAATAAGTGATTTTGTTTTAAATAATATGTGTTGTATAAATACTAGTGTAAATTCAATTATGGTGTGTTTGTTGCGTACAAATAATTTAATTTTTGGCATGACAATGAACTGTGAAGTAAAAAGATGTAAACAGTGCTAATTTTAGCTAAAATGTGACTGTTGACGTCTTGGAGAACATGTAATTTTGTATTTTATGAAATAAATACCAAAAATAAATAATAATAATAATTTAATTAGGACTAGAAATAATTAATACTTTTACCAAGTTATAAATTTATAATTATTATGAGCTAAAATGTGTAATATTATTAAAAAAAGACAATAAACCTATTTGAGTTATCATATTCGTTTTAATTTTATTCCTAATCCTTATTAATAATAAGTATCAATTAACTATTGAATTTATAATAATTGTTTCTGTTATTTCAGGTATATTTATAAATACAAGGGGTAACTCGAAATTGTTTATTTATCAGAATCATACATTCAGATTCATGTACAAGAAGGCGTATGGAAGTCAGTTATGGTACTGTTGGTACTTCTTCAGTCGGTGCTGTCCTGCAAAGCTGCGGATAAACAATTCTGGAAAAGTGACGGAATGCATCGGAAGACACAACCATGACCCTCCAACTAGCTGGATGACACCAGATGGTAAATCCTACAAACTCCCTACTACAGAGAATAATATGACAAAGTGATATTGGTTGTATTAAAAATGAGATTTTATAAATATAAAAGTATTTGTTTAGTTCTGCTAGACATGTTGGAAATGCTAGATCATTGTGTATTGTTGTTTATGAAGTATTCATTAAAATTGTTCAATATTAATGTATGTAAAGTAATCTGCAACAGGGTGAGATAGGGCATGTGTATAAATATTAATATTCTTATTAAAAAAAGTGAAACTGACTTAATGCCTTTTAAATTTTATCATAAAAAGTTTTATCTTGCCTTGATGCAAAATATAAGAATGTTAAATCAGATATGACTGTATTCAGTGTATTGAACATTTATCTAATTAAGTATTTTTAACTAATTAGTTATCAAATTATACTAACCAAATAACTTTACATTTGTTGTACCAAAATTAAATGTTTAATTATATAATATTTCTCACATGAAATAATGAAACTGCCAGTTTATCATGATATGAATTACCTATTGAAAATGTTAACTAAGTTATTACTTAAGGAAATAAGTTAAGTCATTAATGCATTTGTAAAATAACTTATAGCAATATAATATATCAAGTTCCTCATATTATATTATTGTATAAATATTATAACAAAGAATACATGATGAAATTTGTAAACTTACATTATACTTGATATCAAGTAAAATTGTAAGTAATGCCTTAATTCTTGTCCCAAAGATTTAAAATATTGAAGTTCCAGAAAATATATATTCTATTAACTGAAACATGTGTCTAAATATACCCATAGCATATAATAGTGCATCGAATTTTAATATTTTCCATGAGACTTTAAACCAGTCTTTCATCTAGTCACAAGTATCTCTCTTAAAGATACCTAGATGCTGAAAAAAAATCCCATTAAATGTGCCTATTGGTGAGTAGGATTCGTTTTCATGTCAACTTAATATAAACCAATATTGATAAAAACCTAATAAATTAAGAAATGTCAGAATAAATTGTTCTGATAAAAAAACTTTTTTTTTTCAAATCAATAAATAAACTTTTTAATAAAAGTTAAAATCAAGGTTAAAATACATGCATGATCATCAAAATGATGACAGTATTTTTTAGTCTATGGACTTTGTAATAACAACAAATAATTTGTAAAATATTTGATTGTACAATCAAGATAAGTACATCTACAGTTGAATCAACCTTATCATTAATTAATTATTTAAAGTAACTGATAAGCCGACGTCACAGTGAATCCGTTGTATTATTATAATGAATAGGTATTTATAGAAGTCCATGCAAGTCTGGCGTCAGTTTATTGTGCGCAATATTTATTATATTAGATTCGTTTGAGTACATAAGTCTTATTTAATTTTTCCTTTTTTCCTTACAAATCAATCTATCTACACTCTACATCTTGTTTTTATCTGTGGCCCATCTCAATATTTTAGTTATCTGTACTAGAATAAATCTTAACCTGTGCTTAACCCGGTTACGTTTACCGCCATTTTTTAAACTTATTATGAAGTAAGTTGGAAGTGGAAGTAAGCTATATTAATAAAAATTCCAGACGCATTTTTTTCAAAAAGATTAATTCTTAAAACTGTATGTGTTGTACAATGAATCTGGTGGTGCATAAAAGACAGGCACTTGGAGTTTTAAAATACTTTCGTCATGTCAACAAGAGACATGCATCTCTTATCTTTAATTTGTAAGATTCACAAACCAAACAGATAAGCACTTTCTCTTTGTCTTTTAATAACATATTTGTATAGACTAGACTAGCCGAAGCCAGAATCTCGCGTCATTTATCTCATATAAAAATAGAATAACAATTTTGCGCAGCACCTTATAGATAAATAATTCATCTTCAATTATTTAAGTCTTATCTGATAAAAAAACTTAATCGAAACTAGTTCAAAGTTAAACCCTTAGGTTAAACCATTCATAGATAAGTGAATACTTAAGCCAGTTTCCGCAATAAATTCATATTTGGATTTTGGTTACCCTTACTTGTTTTAAACCTTTTTTAAATTATTTTATGCATTCAATACAGATAGGTTCATAAATTAAAATTCAATGTAAGTATAAGAAAACTAGAAATTCATAGGTGTAATAATAATAGTAGGACTACCGACTAAGAGGATGTGGAAGAAAATAAGTTATTGTATTTTATTTTATTATATATATCTGCATAGCTAACTATATACTTATAGTAATAGGGTAATTACGCGGATGCTACATGTAACTCAATCAATGGTTTGTCCGAATTGTCTACCAAATATAGCGCTCCAGTTTTATTGTTCGACACAGGATAGTGGAAGTGGGCCAGCCGCAGACGACCTTGAGAGTTGCTGATTACACTCTTGTGCGAATTACTACAACGACCTTTAACCCTGGACGTATCTAAATTTAGAAAAAAAAAATTTTTAAGTAACTAGGAAGGTAGTTTTTTCATAAAAATATCAATCTTGTATCGTTTTAAAATTAAAACCTTGACACCTAGTTTCTACATAAAAGGTTTTTAATACGTAATGTGACCGCTTAGCAACAGAGGCCAAAGCACAGAACATATTATAATATACTCAGGGGAGGGCCAAAGCCCTTTGCTTAAAAAAGTCTTGATTACAGAGAAAAATAAAACTATCTGTATTAAGCAGGATGAAGGCGAGGTAATCTATGAAAGATTCTTTGTACTCCTAATGATTTAATTAGCATATAAAATATGTATTTCGTTATCTAAACTCATAACGAAATGGTTCACTACAATAATTTTAAAGTAACTTAAATACTAACGTAAAATGAAGTATTATTCTCATCTCACATGTGTTACTACATACGTCATAGGGAATGATAAGCGTTTGTATGGTGTAAAGTCCATTTCAATATAGACTTCTTATTAACATTAGCTAATTAATCGTGAAAATTTAATATATTATGATTTTCTTATAGTTTATTGATATGTAGTTAGGTAGTATAGATGCGAATTAAAAGTAAAGTTACACCTACTGCACCTATTCATAATATAGAATATCTATGCTAATATTATAAAGAGGAAAGGTTTGTTTGTATGTATGTATGTATGGTTTTCACGCATAAACTACTGGACCGATTTTGATGAAATTTGGCACAGATAATCTTTAGACCCTGAGAAAGACCATAGGCTACCTTTTATTGTAAAATATGTACCACGGGCGAAGCCGGGGCGGACCGCTAGTACTATATAAAATAATAGAACCTAAATATTCAATTTTTAATCCGAACAATTTTATAAAGAAACAAATTCTTTTACCGATAGATATTCGTATCACACTTAGTAAGAAGCACTCAGAATTGACAATAACACTAACATTCCAAAGATTGAAACTATATTTTATTTAAATAATATTTAAGTTAAAAGACGACAACTTGCTTGAGAATATGTTATTTATATAAAATGTTCAAATTAAATTGTACATTCAATCAAACTAAAACTTTGGTGGTATTGAAAATAGGCAATGTAAGTAAATTATTAACAAAAAGTCAACTAGTAAGAAGAAACATATATACATGCCTATTTATTCCGTATACATTATTTGGTTAAAAATCATAGTAAAAAATTAAAAATGGATATAAACAATAATAAAATAGCTAAATTTTATGATTGGTTAATTATTATTAAATAATAAGGATCACAAAACATGGTTTACGCCTCCGCCCGTCTTAACTCTTAATATCAACAATGGCCGCCATCTAGTGACCAGTAGCAGGAAACAGATTTTACTCGAATTTATCCCTTGCACATCATCATGTTTTTTATACAAAAAAACCATCGTTTTTTTATACATATTTTAAAATCTAATTAAAAATAATTATATTTAAAATTTGGCTTAAGTACAAAGAGTAAAGGTACAAGTCCGAGACGGGCCGCAGACTGCAACCGCAGGCGAC
>CAJQZM010027423.1:0-16534 GCA_907164665.1 Colias nastes | reverse complement strand
CTATGGCAAAGGTTAAACAATACATTCTTATCAGTAGGGTAAATGTAGATACTATTGTTGGCCATCACGCGCAATTTTTGTTCTATATATTTTTCGCTAAACCTTTTCGACGTGTCTCACATACGGTATTCTTCAAACGAAGCGGCGCTTTTCGGAAAACCATTGTCTCTTTGTAACGCGTCATAAAATATTTGGGTCAATGTTTTTGTTTGTTGTCCCTTATCAGTTTTAGAGAACTCGTGAAAAGACGTTGTAAACATCGTGTAACATTATCTTTGCTAATGTGTATGGAATATATAGGTTTTTAAAAAAATAAATTTTTAACAAGTAGGTACCTCCTGATAGTATAATGATAAAATATTTGCGAATTTGTGAGGGAGGTTTTAGCATTTTTACATTAATTATCGCAATATAAACATATTATAATTGTATAAAAATTATCCACCGATACAAAGTAAAATACTCCAATGTGACATAATAAACATCCTATCATAATAAAAATGTTCAATATAATTTAAAAGGATTCATATTTATTCAATTTTTATTTCTCATAATTCCAATTTACCGTAGGTATCTTGGTTTTATAATGAAGTAAATAAAGTATCTAATATTGATGGATAGTCCATAAATAATCCAAATGCAAAAATAATTTTTCAATTCGAAGCCATTCCTTAAATTAACTCGTTCAAGTAACTAATCGAACAAACTTTTCAATTTTATAATACCTATTGATCAGAAAACTTTTAAAATTTTTCGGTATTAAACTTTGAAATCTCAAAGAAACTTCTTTGAAATAACATCTTGACTAACTCTTGAGTAAATGAAACCTAAAAAAACTTATAACTTACTTTTTGTCAAAGTTTTCGAAGTAAAATACAACACTCGTTCGTAATACCTACGTCTATTCAACTTTCTATAGACATAATTTTTACAAAAATCACATTGAAAAGTTACTGTTTAAGTCTCATAATTTACAACATGCTCCAAGCTGACTTTCAATGCACATTTCCCCAAAGCAAAAGTTGAAACAGCGAATTGTAAAACAAAACAAAAGGTCATAAAAGGAATTAGTTCGGATAATCCAGAGCAAGTGGCACGAGACAGGTAATCCCTATTGTTTTCCCTTATCAGTGGGCCAGGTATATGAGTCAAGGGTCAACTACCCCCACCCTTGAGCGGTGGCTCCTGTGATCTGGTATGTCCATCATTAGTCTTGCGACAGTCGGCAGCTTAGTGACATTTGAAGTTCTTGACATTTCAAGTTTGGTGTGTGTTAATGTGGTGTATAGTTGTGGAAAATGTGTGACGATTTGGACGGCAGTTTGAGCAAACTCACCCAATTTGTTAAGCGTTGGTGGGAAGATGACTACCATAAGGTAATTTACCCTGTCATTTCAAGTGTAGTACCTACTTCGTCCATTAAGAAACCTTAAAATTCCTGGCTAGAATAGTAACTTGTTGTTGATATCAATGCCGTAACTATTAGTTAAATTATGTTATCACCATATCATGTAAAATACGTGTTACCTCTACATTGACTAAAATTAGGTCTACTCAAACTGTTACAAATATGTTTAATGTCTAGACTAGGTCCAACTCGTTTTTGTTGCAATGAAAATGAAAATAATCGATAGTTAGCCTTTGCTGCACAATATACCGGGGTTTATTTTTAACCTAGTGTAAAACGTTATCGCACCTCCTCCGAGGGTACTTAATACTTATAGGAATATAGGAAAACCAAAAAAGCGCCAGTCTGCCGACGCCTATAGAAAATTGCTCGACAACTAACAAAGTCTGATCGATATTTGACCTCTGGCTTATCCAATTATTATTAATACCCATAACGACGCCATGAGGTGCCGTAAGCCGAGATTAAGATAAGCCGAACGCACCATACTTGTCCTCACTGTATCATTACGTGTATTAAAGTTAAGCGATTGAAAGGAGGATAATTTTGTGTGGAATCTAAATTGTATCAGAGATAATGAGGACATGTTATAATGTCCTTGTAATGGGCATGTTGTGGGTAACTCTAAAGTCTAAACGTTAGTTTAAAGGATCATGGGTATAATAGCGTAGACTTAATTTTAAAGACATTAGACGTTGTGAACTCATCCTAATAGAAAGTTGACAGACAAGTTAATGTTTTCGACTACACCTACTTATATTGACGATTTACTGTGCCATCACTGTGTAAAGTCTAACTATCAGGCTTACAAATTAAAAGAAAAATGTAGTTGGTAAAAATTAAGAATAATAATTACTGAAACTACGCTTCTTAAATATTTGAATAGGTAGGTTTGTGCGTTTTATGTAGAAAGTTTGGAAAGCTTTGGCTGTAGCTAGGTGTTTTAAATCCTATACCATTATTATTAAGACCAATTGTAGAAGACCAGAGATAACGTTAATTAAATTAAAACCCAAACAAATGCCCACCCACGCGGCCATGATGCTATTGTTAAACGAATGACAAATATTGATACACGCGTTGTGTTTGATGTCGACATTCATATGGGAATAATGCTTGACTATGTACTAACGTGGACGCCATGTTGGTTTTATACTTTTTTGTTGGCGCGAAAAATGTGTACGAAGGCAAATATGTTTGTGAATAAAAATTTTATTAGCAGTTATCTAGGTAGGTAATAAGTATTTAAAATATAATTAAGGTCATTTAAGGAAAGTGGTAAAGCTTTAATTTATTAATTATTTGACTAGCTCGACCCAAATGTTACCTACATGATAGTTTTATTAATGCATAATGTATCACAATGGAAAAACAGCGTATCAATAAAAATGTTCTTTTATCCAGAATTTTTTCACTTTTTGTAAAGTAGGTACATTTTATGTCAATTCAAGTTTCTCACGAAAATCGTCGCCGGTTCGTCTTAAATACGATCATTACGTGAAAAAGCCATGCATTTTGCGCTTGAAACTTGTTTACATGCATGTATCATACAGTGAACGGTATGTCACGACAAAAATGTTGCTTTTTATCATAATAACTAGCGAGCAATAAACAACCGTATGCAGTTGCATTTATGATGAATTTCCCGTGCATTATTTTTACAAAAAATATCGTGATATATGTCCGCTTGTCCGTTCGGTAGGCGTGGGTCGGGTATTGCAAAATTCTTCATATTTTCGTTCAAGAATGGTATTTATTAATACGAGATAAGGATTAACCGAGTGCATAATCACTTGACTCGCGGTCAATGACCCGGCTTAACATTGCGACTGCTCGCTTTTTTGTTGACGTTCATTTTTTACTGTTTACAGTGAGTACGTGAAAATATGCTTGCAACTAGGACTCTTTTAAATTCTTACCAAAACGATATTTCAAATGAACTATAAAAAAAAAAAAAACAAAAAAAGTTTCAAGTATTTTCAAATTGTTTCGTCATAATCTACAATCCAATAATAACTTCTAAAAACTAAACTACAAGTTACATAATCGGTACATTTACCTCAAACGTCCAGACGGTTAATTCCCCATTAGGATAATAACAAAAGTACACGAGAGTTTTAAACCTCAAGCCCTATCATTTAATTCAAACGCTAGGGTATACTTAATTTAAACGACACTTTATTAACATATAATTTGTGGGATTAGATTTTTTAAAATGTGATTGCCAGTTCACAAAATTGCCCCCGACGCGCCGGCGCGGGCAAACGACAATTTAATTTTCGTCAGAATGGATAATGATATGGCAACCCCAACGGTTACACGAATTACACGGTATAATCAAGTGACAAACGATTCGGGAAGCGACAATCAACCGCAACTCGCAAGGGTCGGTTGTACTGAGTGTAAACAGAATTCAATCTCTTTTACAATGCTTGACTAATTAACACAGGTTGCATATTTAGAGATACTTTGTGTGGCATTGATAATTGTAAAAGTAATAAACTAACTATAATGAAACTATGACAAGTATTATTTGTAAAAATAAGACTTCTTTGGTTTAAAGATGACTTCTCGTATATTATTATAGTCAGATATATTTATTATAGTCAGATATATACTTATCTATACCTATTTTTATTGAATTAAGGAGCTGATTAAAAAATTGTTAAAGAACATCAATACTTGTTTTTCACTGTATCATTTCAAAGAAACATGTTCACAATTCTGTTTCACTGAAGACATAATAATCATTATATTAAACTTAAGTTAGAAGGAGTGGTTAAATTAACTAAAATTTAAGTTTGACAGCGTGAACCGGCCCCAAATACTTAACAAATGAATAGTAATTTCGTTTTCGGATTAAATCGCTCCAAACACGCGACACTAAACCACTTTTCTATTCCTTGGCTCGACTCGAAACCGTCATTTTACACAATTTTACCCAATTGCTCTCGGTTCTCGGAATTAATTTGATATTAGTCTTTGAAAACGCAAGGTGTGGTTTTGTGTCGACCTGATTGTTACTTTGAAGAAGCATTTATGAACCCGTATTTAAATTCCCTATTTAGATATAGAATTTAGAAGTAATCACGCATTCAATTCGGCTACAAAAACGCTAATGTCTACCTTTAGCATAATGTTCTAAAGTTGTTTTTGTTTGATATTAAACTCAGCTTTATTTTCTTTACAGGAATCGCAGTCGAGTACTTCGGAACGATGGAACGGGCGAGGGCCGGAACACAATATGGCTCTTCAGCAAATATTAAAACTACAAGAGGCGAGAGCTCTTCACAAAACCTCTTTGCTTCCTATCTATAAGAAAAATGGAATGCCTTCCCCTCCATCCAGTCAAGATTATGAACAGATTAGAGACAAAAGTATGGATCATTCAGATGCTCGAGCATTTGAACAGATGAAGTTAGAGGAGGAGTTTAGAAAGCTAATCGAAAGAAGTGGAAAAGATGCACGCAACGAAGAATCTATGAAATACTTTCAGCACATGTTAGAGATGAAGCAGAATTTGGACTACTTAAACAGTATTCAGAAGGAGAATAGAAGTAATTCTTTAGATAGTGCAACGAATGTGAAGAAGGAAGCTATGTCACCTGTCAACCGTTATACCCCAGAACATAACCAGTCCCCACATATGACGTCACCTACAGTTTCACCCAATCCCACATTAAGACAGCCAACGTATCAATCTACCTCATCTAGCCCTGCTTCTACTTCCAGTCCCGTTACTTCCTCCCCACTAAACCATTTGCAAAATATGCAACCGTTCGATTTTCGTAAATATAAACACGAAGAACCCATCAGTTCTAATCACAACGAGCGAACATCCCACAACAAAGATAACAACCGAAATCATAATCAGGATATGTCAGAAAAAAGTGCGGTAGATTTAATGCGAAGCCAATTCTTTAACTTCCAATTGCCTCCAAATTTGCCTATTCCTAACATGTCCATGCCGTCTACATTCTCCCACCCGGCAGCTATGGTGGCTGCTCTTAGTCAAAACCCGATGGGATTAGCATCGTTACAAGCTCTGTTACCACAAATGTCAAAGCCTGCAGAGCGATTAGAAAACAAAACCAGTATTAATGTAACCAAAGATAGATCAGACGATGATAGCGTACTTAACTTAAGTAAAGACGCGTACACAGAAGCGGCACAACAAACGAGAGACATGATGATTGGAAAGTGTTTGAGCTCACCGAAAAGACAATGGAATACTTCGCACATACCTTTAAATTTGGGCACTCATTTCATAAACCCCACCACTGGCAAGAAAAGAGTACAATGTAATGTGTGTTTGAAGACGTTTTGCGATAAAGGTGCGCTCAAAATTCATTTTTCTGCTGTCCACCTAAGGGAAATGCACAAATGTACAGTTGAAGGATGCAGCATGATGTTCAGTTCGAGGAGATCTAGAAATAGGCACAGTGCTAACCCAAACCCGAAGTTGCACTCGCCACATTTAAGAAGGAAAATCTCGCCTCACGATGGAAGAAGCGCACAATCGCACCCAGTTTTAATATCGCCACATGCTGCGGGTTTAAATATGCCACCAGTGATGAATCCTATGCATTCTTTTAGTTCATATCCGCTCTTAAATTCATCTCACAACATGCGACAATTCCCTTCAAATATGCCCATGGAATATAAAAACAATTTGGGAATGAGTTTTCGATCTGCAATGGAACATACACATATTTCTCGTCGTGAATCCAGTTCAGTGGAAACTAAAGAGCATGATGGTCAAGGAGAATCAGACGAAGATGACGGAATTGTTGTGGTCACAGGTGATGATGAAGATGATGACAATGATCACCATATGGATCAATCAGACTACTACTCCCGAATGAATAAAACTAATGGATCAATAGAAGATTCAGAAACAGAATACGACCACAGAAGTACAAGTGACAATAATGAAAGCTTCGAGTCTAAAAAGGATGAAAATATCAGCCCAGAGATAATGAAAAGGAAACGAAAGAATTTGAACCCTACACGCTTACATAACAGTTATGTGACAAATGAACGAGTTAGTGAGAACCAACATGATGATGATCATAACGATGAAAATGAAGCTCTCAATTTGAAGAAAGCAAAATTTGATGACTCAGAAACTCCTAAGAGTGAGACGCACAATGATAACAAAAACCAAGAAGACAATAAACCAGCTTCGCCTAATCTAGCCAAAATTAAAGAAGAACCTGTAGATAATACCTATCCTGTTGAAGATTTACGCATCAAAGAGGAGCCCGTCGATAGACAAGACTTAAACAAGCCCAACGAAACCTTTTCTCCTAGTCAGTTTTCTTCTGAAAACTCCTTAAAGAAATTGGAAAGCTTATCGAAAGGCAACTTTCCAAATATTCCAAAGAAGAATGATATCAACGCTCCAACTGGTTCTTACAATGTGTGCGTAAATGACTTCACCGATTTCTCAGACAGATCGCCTTCATCATCCGTATCTAGTTACGATTACAACTCAGAAGATGTTCAGGGCCAAATCTATGGGCACTTCGATGATGGTTTCTTCATCACAACCACCGATATTCCTATTGATACGAAAAATCCCTTGAAATGTAAAGTGTGTGATAAGCTATTTCAAAATATATTCATCATTAAGACTCACTATCAAAACGCACACCTAAAGGTCATGTACAAATGCAACAACGAGAGATGTAAAGCTGCATTCTCAACGCGTCGGAGTAGAGACCGACACAGCGCGAACTTAACATTGCATAAGAAAATATTACTAGCTGAAGATTCGCGGCCCGAAGACGAGTATAGAATAATAGAAAAGACACGAGAACAAACCGACCTAATGTCGAAATACAGTGATGACGAGCGTCCCGTGCCCTACATAGAATCTACGAAATACTATCGAGCGAAAGACATAGCTAAACCTAAAAATCCCTTATCCCACCTTCCAATAACCGCGTCCTACCCGCCTCTATTACCCGAATCCTATTTAAATAGTCGTGACATGTTCAATCAGCATCCGTTTCTGTTCACACCATTTGGCATGCTCCCAAATTTCGCTCCTCTCCCGTTCGGCTTCTTAGCTCCGAATCTTAATGCGTTTGGGTGTCAGAATCAAAATTATTCGCCGCCGCCGCTGCCAAAACTGAATTACTGCGTCGAGGACGAAGCGCCGCGACCGAATAGAGATGGTTGCTATCCATGTCGGGGTTGCAGAGAGAGCTTCAAGGACTTGTCGGGCCTGAAGGCGCATTGTGAAACGGCACATGCGCAACTGTTGCATCGCTGTTCCATCAACGGTTGCAACGCGGCGTTCTTTTCTAGAACTAAGAGGAATATACATACGGAATCACATTATTCTCAAAGAAACGATAAGATGATGACGTGACCGTTTATGGTTTGACTATTGAAATCCAGTGCATTTGTGATCGTAATTAGTTTTAGTATTAATGTGTAAATAATATTAAAATGTAAATGATACTTGTAACACATTAATAGGTTTCTAATTTGGAATGTTTCGTAATAACTAGATAATGCTGTAAATGATTTGCAAATTGACAAAATATACGTAAATGTAATCCATATAAATTTCTAGACATTCCATATTTGTGCAATAAATATGTATATATAGACGATATTGTAAATGATAAAATTTCATGTAAAAATTCTTGTGATTCGTTTTTCTATTTATGTAAATGTTTTGGTGCTAAATACGATTTATTCAGTAAAATTCTATCAATATTTGTAAGAAATGTAATTTGTAAAGCTTCGTGTGAATTTCTTGTATTAATTGATTATTAGATAAGTACCAAAAAGTATTAATAATGTGAGATTATAATAATTGTGTATAACAGTAAACATGACCTGTTAAATCATTATTTGCCAAACAGTGTGTAATAAATGGTTTCAAAAATTTTCTTAAACTGTCGTTTTATTTTTACATCATGGTACCTAATTGAACTTACAAAGTTATTCAATTTAGCTCTATTTTTTCTCGAAAACATTATACTTTGATAAAATTGACTCATAAAATAATAATAAATCCTTTGTTTCATAAATAATAATAAAGTGTCATTACAGTCAGAGTAAATTAATTCCATCTTAAAACTAAAAATATTTTACTAAAGTACCTATTTTTTATTATCTATAATATTATGCTGAATTCGAACATTATAGGTCCTATACTAATTCGGTAATTAATTACTTATAACTTAACCAGGAATCGAATCAAATAAGTAAAAGAAATACTATAGATACTTAGACTTTAGATGATTTGGACGAATAGACGTTATAGAAATTTTATTACCTACGATTTGATTTAGTGCCTCGGTATACAACTTATTCACTACTTTTATACCAATATTGAAAACTACCATTATAAAGCTAAATAAGTATATATATCGAGTCATATATATGCTTTAGGTTACTTATTAAATATTCCCGGGTAAATTCGGGATAGTCAGCAATCTAGTAGATAATTTTTCTTTTTAAATAAAAATAGGCACACTGTTTATTTCTTCTTTTTTGTCTCCGATCCCAATAGACTATACCTACTACATGTTATATACATGTATTATCTACTTAAGTATTCAATACGCAAATCCACACAAAGCGTGAAGCCTCGCGTCATAAAACATAATCTGTCCTCAGGTTTACACATACACTCGAAAAACATAACCCTCCTTTCTCAGTCGGTTAAAAATGAATTGTCCTACTCCTACACAACCTTGTTTTCAAAAACACTGAGTCAACACTTAATTAAAACCCCTATTCCAAACTTGTTCGATAATAGATGTTTAAAAATTAACTCACACGCGACGTCAAAGCTGTGTCGCGTGGTATGTCACGTCACTCGATACGACATTCGACACAATCGATATGAGATTATTCATTCATTAACTTTTTAGTTAGCTTGTGTTATGTTGGAAATAGCTTGAAATTAGTAGATTAAAACAAATTTTTGAGTAATTAATTTGTGTAGAAATAAATTAATTACTCAAAAATTAGTTTACTTACGGTGTTTGATCTAATGAATGTAGGTAACTACTTAAGCTGTTAAGATCAATTACATAGGTACCTACAACGTTTTGTAGTAGATACGTTTGAACGTCCCTTAAAGTTTGTTATATCTAAATAAGTGAATGTACTCTATAAAATATGTACCTACTCTATAAAAAAAAAGACGGGTTGCACTCCGGGAGTGCCGGCAGAAGTGAAAACTTGATTATTAACGTTGAGTTCTCTCCATCCGTCTTACGCTTTTTCGATCAGGTCACGTGTCCTGACGCGAGTTTAAGATTTTATACCCATTACAGAAAAAGTGCTCAACGCCGCTAAAGAAGTTTTCACTTCAAAAATTATATGTAAGTACATGTTATTTTTTAGATACCTAGGTACATTATGTTGATTTAAAAGTTCTTCTAAAAATACCTACGGATAAATGTAACATTATGGAATTATTACCTATGCAATATGCTACCGATCATAAAGCAATGGGTTATTTAAGTTACTAAGACAGAATTTTTTATATTGTAGGCGGCTTGTAAGCGGTAGAATATTTTTGAATTAAAAATCAAGCTTAAATCGGTTAAAAATATTTTGTACTTAATGTAGAGACGAGTAAGAGTACCTTTATTCTCCTCCCATGCGTCCCAAAACATACATAATTCCCACACTAAAAATTACTATTGCACTAAATAAAAAAAATACCTACCACAGTTCTAAATTCGAATAGATTTTCAATATTAACGCAGTAGCCATATCGTTATTGTTCAGATGTCGACACAAAGCGCCAGTCCTTTCATTTACATAATGCCACAGATAATAAACTCTCATCAAATACGATAGAACGATACATGATTTAAATAATAAAGCTGGGAACACACGGGCGATTTTCATACGACAATATGAATGGAGATCTTGATGATAGATTGTCTTATTTAATATGAGGATACTTTGGCTGTAGTGCTTACATAGATTATTTAAATGTGGTTCGATGTGAAATATAAAATTACATAAAAGTATACCTAGATTATGATCAGAAGTTATGACTTCTGAACTGAAAAGGTAGGTACCTAGTTACCTACATATAGTAGATAATATAAAGGTACACAACTTTTGCTGTTAGCATTGTCACTTGTCAGTCTAGTTTCAAAAGTTTCTATTTAAAATATTAATTGCACCACATACAAGATGTTCATTAAATTAACATCTAGATTTATACCTACCCAAAATTAATTGCCGTAGAAATTTAAACGATAATATTTCTAGGACAGCTCAGTTAATTATAGCCCGTCAAAATCTTAGTGCCAACCACGCAAAACTTGTTTCAAAATTTAAATCTGACAATGTATCCGAACCCTTAATTTGCTGCCAAAATACTGGCTGAAAATTTCGTTGCATTCGAAAGTGATTCTTATCTTTATTGAATAAAGTATATTTTTATTGTTCGCGGTCAATAATAGCAAAGGAATTAGCCGCGGTTTATTCAAATTCAAAATAAGAATTGGAACGTCCCGCTGCCGCTTGTCAGCAATTTGTTTTGAAGAACACTTCTAATTCACAAAAGAACGATGTTCCTATGTTTTAGTGGAGCGTCACGCGATTTGGTAAGGCTGCGTTCGTATGCGACTGTCTTTCCTGAAAACTGATTTTAATTTTCGGTTTTGATGATATTTTTGTTTATTCTACATTTTATTTACAAAATGTAGATTTCTGGTGAATGTTGGTTGACAATGTACCTAGAAATATGTGCTAAGTAGCTAAAATAAATTACATACTTCCAAAGTATGAGACGATTTTTCTTTAACTTTTCATCAACATTTTTAAATAGACATTGAATATACTAAATTTAATTTACCTGACAGGCATACCTATATGACTTACTGTAAACTTATGGAAAATACTAAATACTTTATGTATTTAGGTAGATACTATTTATACTTCTTTTCTAAATCCTTTCATTTCTACCCGGAAAAGCCGGCGCGGCGTACCTAGTACCTAACAAATAAATATTGCACAATGTGTAATCGCCCTTACTACATTTGAATAATATATAAGTGGATCTTTCTAACTTCTTTCCGTAAAAATTTGGCCTTTTAATAATTTGGGTTATTATGGACCACAGTAAGCCTAAATCAGTAGGACTTTAATAATGAGTCTCGGAGAAAGCGTTAGGTACCTTTATATGCTCATTGTGTAGCTTTCAAATAAAAGAAAAAGGATATATTAGTATCAAAAACATTAAAACAGAAATGCTTAAATAAGGAGTGAGAAATTTTACAATAGGTATTTTTTATATCTACTTCATAAATGGAATTTAGTACCAACCTATGCAAAAAGGTACGCTCTAGACATACCTATATATTCAGATTTCAGACCTACTTTTTCGGAATAGGTATGTTTTCATTATAGATTATTAGTGCACCCAATCCCGAAAAAAGGCGATCGCTCTGATCCGTCCAATTATCGACCTATAGCAATCACATCTTTGCTCTCCAAGATAATGGAATCTCTCATCAATCGCCAACTACTGAGATATCTGGAGGATCACCAGCTGATTAGTGACCGACAGTACGGTTTCCGTCGCGGTCGCTCAGCTGGTGATCTTCTTGTATATTTAACTCACAGATGGGCTGCAGCGATTGAGAGCAAAGGTGAAGGCTTGGCTGTGAGTTTGGACATAGCGAAAGCTTTTGATCGGGTTTGGCACAAAGCGTTCCTAGCAAAACTTCCATGCTATGGGCTTCCTGAGAGACTTTGCCAGTGGGTAGCCAGTTTTCCCACAGAGCGTAGTATGAGTGTCGTTATCGACGGTTCCTGCTCCGACCCTAAGCCTGTGAATGCTGGTGTCCCACAAGGTTGCGTTCTGTCTCCCACTCTGTTCCTTCTGCATATCAATGACATGATGCTTAACAGCAGCATTCATTGCTATGCAGACGACAGCACTGGTGATGCAGTTTACACCGGCCGTAGCAATGTCTCTCAGGATCGCGTCATCGAGTACCGGAACAACCTCGTGTCTGAAATTGAGACTTCTTTAGAGGAAGTTTCTAATTGGGGTCGACTAAACTTAGTCGAATTCAACCCGAAGAAGACACAGGTTTGCGCGTTTACCGCTAAAAAGCTTCCCTTCGACGTAACCCCTATTTTTCAGGGCACTCCTCTCTCAGCCACAGCTAGTATTGGTATTCTCGGTCTCGAAATCTCGAGTAACGTGCAGTTTTCCTGTCATTTGGAAGGCAAAGCCAAGTTGGCTTCTCAGAAACTTGGTGTGCTCTTTAGAGCGGGACAGTATTTCACGTCGCACCATCGCCTCAAGCTTTATAAGGCGCAAGTCAGGCCGCACATGGAATACTGTTCCCATCTCTGGGCCGGGGCACCCCAACAATACCTCCTTCCATTTGACCGTATTCAAAGGAGAGCTGTACGACTCGTTGACGAACCGAGTCTCACCGATCGGCTTGATACTCTGGCGTTGCGAAGAGATATCGCTTCCTTATGCGTTCTCTACCGCATTTACTATGGGGAGTGCTCTGAGGAATTGTTTGGAACATTACCCGCAGCTGAGTTCCATTACCGTACAGCCCGCCATAAACAGAAATACCACCCTCACCACCTCGACTGCTGGCGGTCGACAACTGCGCGCTTTAAACGAAGCTTCTTTCCGCGCACAACAGTCATATGGAACCAGCTTCCTTGTGCGGTGTTCCCGAATGGTTACAATCTGGGGACCTTTAAGAAGAGAGCGTATTCCTATCTAAAAGGCCGGCAACACACTCACAATGTCTTCGGCGTTGTGGGTGCTCATGGGCGACGCTGACCGCTTACCATCAGGCGTCGCGTCTGCTCTGTTGCCTCCTCTCTCATAAAAAAAAAAAAAAAAAAAAAGATTTTTTTTCGTATGAAAATCCAATAGAGCCTTACCTTACCTAGGTACCTACTTAATAAATGCTAAGTGGTTAGTGTGAGCAAATGTAGAGTCAACTAAACAGAGACCCATAATAATGAGTATGACCTCACTGAAACTCCTTGATGCATTAGTAGTCTGCAGTTAAAATACTAAATATACCTACCTAAATATTATGTACCTAGGTAAACCTATTCGTACAAACTATTGTAATAAAGGCAAGTTATAATATGGAATAATCCTACCTATAAGACGTGATGAAGACAACAAAGTTTAAAAAATACACCAAAACGATGTTATAAAATTCACAAATACCAAAATAATTTATCGAAATAGCTACTTTAAACAATTCCGAAGTCCTAATAAGATTCATAAAGCACGGGCCACTTTGGCACAGGCCGAATCACGCAAACCCTTTGCTCGAGGACTTAAAAAAAACAATTGATATTCGAATTCGTATGGCGCATTTACACATTCAAATAGAGAGGCGAGTAACGAACATATTGTATGTGTAATCAGTGCACTAACTTCAGTGCAGTGCCTTGAGTTTCGCGTGTTCTTGTTAACGGTTTTTTTTTAACATAATCAAATGGAAGACGAATGCGTGAACAGTGATTTGTCGAAACTTGTATACGAATGTTTTTTTATTCATTATTAGGTACATAATGCAGAATTTTTACACTGTGTTATAACATAATTTCGCAAATCGCAACGTGAAACCTTACGAGATTTGTAACAACGGTCACATTCGCATATACCTACACTTTACTTTTTGCAAGGAAGACAAAAGTCGTAAGATTCGAATATATCGTCGAGTCACGAATAGCGAACACGAGAGTGTAAGCGCAGCATAACTCACATTTTGAATTTGGAAGCGTCGCCGCGAGCTGCCGCCATATTGCACGCGACGCTACAACACAATGACTGTTATTTTGAAACTATTTTAATTTGGAACACGGAACATTGTATTTACGATGTTGAATGTAACAGTGCAAAAAATTGGTCTGTTTGTGATTACGCCGGGTAAAGTTATTAAGATTATTTTGTCCTACCTTGAATGATGAGGAATATTAAAAAGTAGGTACCTAACTAGGTAGGTAGTAATTACCTACTTAGGTAACTTGTCAATCTAGTTGCAATTGGTTCTTATACCTACCTAGTTTTGTCATATATTTTTAAGTATTAAAACCACATTAAAACATTAGAGCCTAGAGGCAATAGTCGTTGTAAAATAAACGTAGGTATAGAATTAAGTTTAAAAAATATGCCCAAGATAAGTATAAAAAATACCTAGAACGAAAATTGAGATCTACCAATCTTATTGTAATTTTATAAGACTGCAAAAAAATGGGTAACTAAGTACGTATATGTAAATCAATTGTTATATTTTGTGACTAAACGCCCTCGAGGTTTCATGTTTGAGGCGTGAACACAATGTTATGACACAGACCTCAATTGCAAGCTTTTTTAAATAAGTCACTCTTAGAAGTCACTTTTATTATTGTATTAGGTACCTATATGTAGATACCTACTTAAGTGCTTTATATTACCCACCTATATTTTGAGATGGTTTTCCTTTAAATGTGATCTTCTTTTTTTTTGTTCATGGAATTCATGGAAATATTTATACAATAAAATATCAAAAAAGTAAGAAATGGCATTCCAAAATTGCTTTGAAATACCTACCTATTTGAATATCGAAGTATCGACACTTGTATATTGCACTCTCACGGGTTGTCACTACCAAAAATTCGAATCAGAATTTTCGAATTTCGAACATTAATTCGAAATTTAAATAATTCGAAACATTCATCCACGCACACGTTCTTTAAACTGACAAATTGTGCATTTTATAATAATTATTGCTTTGAGCATTATTGTAATAAAAAGGAATGCTAAATTCGGTTGCATTCTTTATAAATTAGCACTGGGACATGATAATTTGACTATTTTAAAAATTTAAATTTCGCCAGGCATTCGAAAATTGTGTAAAAAATTTGAATAAGAAGTCACGTCGTATTTTGTTTCCCACGATTTCTCATGATTTGCATTCTATATGCAAATCTTAAATTAAGAATAAAGGTATCCTAACTACCTAATATAATAGGCTATATGGTAAATAAAAAATTGAAAATGACTAGAGCACGAAAAGATAGGAAACGTATAGATAGGTATTGCCGTGAATACAGCTCTGAGGTTGTAAGGAGACATCTACTTACTTAGGTATTTAATATTCCCTACATTAGGAAGAAACTCTATAAACACACTTCCGTTAACCTTTAACGGATTCCAAGTAGGTACCTACCTACCAACGTTTTATAAAGGCTTGCTCTTCATCAATATATAATCAAAACCTCAAAAGCGATATCAAAGATTATTATAAATCTAAATAATGAAAGGCTAAACACATCGCCCAAGGAATCACGCGAAATTCCCACACGGAAGCCGATCACCAGCGGCCATTTTCATTTTGATCACAAGATGAAGCTCGTGCTACACAATTTTGTACATAAAACACGCTCCTGTGCCACGCAATGAAATTTAAAAAAAAGAACAAAATTTTATAAAGAACTGTCGAGCGCGCGTTCCAATTTTGAAAATATTTTTTTAAATAGGAGGTAGGTACGGTAAAGAACAATTGAATTTCGAATGAATTTTAAAATTGGAAATATAAAACAAAATATACATAGGTACAGTAGGTATATATCTACCTAATGGAAAAGTAATGTGTGGCCTAGATATCGATACTTATAGGTACCTAGGTAACTATTAGGTAGGTACCATTCGTCCACTCAGGCTTTCGAACTTGGAACAAATCGCTCTCATCTTTGAAAACATTACAATCGTATCTACAAATAGGTAACACTTTCCTCTTTATAATAGGTATAGGTATAGGTACATTAGTATATACCTACCTATTTTTCAGTACACTATAATCTCTCTCATAACACAATGACATCTAGGCGACATTTTGAACCAATAAGAGCGCGCTGTCTCGCGATTGGTTTAAAATGTCACCTCTGAAATTCAGGACTGTTTTTCATAAAATGAATATGATTACCTATCTATTACTAAACAACAAGCTAATAATAAGATCATGAAATTATTGTATTGTGACCGATCGTTAATAAATGTACCTACGCAGTTTGGAATGAAACTGTTTACACTGAGAAAAATTTGCTTTAGCAAAGTACCAATTTAGCTTGGTTAAAAATTATTCTGCTGCA
>CAJQZM010027422.1:6197-21925 GCA_907164665.1 Colias nastes | reverse complement strand
TACTTCAAGGAATATAATAAAAAAAGAATTAACGAAATCGGTTCAGCCGTTCTCAAGTTATGCGCTTACCAACACATTTTGGGATTCATTTTTATATTATAGATAACAGTATTATGAATGCAAAATATGAGGTGTAAAAATAAGTTCCCGCTGTTTTTGTTTATGGTATTACACAAGTCTTCCTTAAAAATTATAGTTGACTAGCTATGCTCTTCGGTTTTACCCGCATTGCTCTGCTCCTGTTGGTCTCAGCGAGATGATATATAGCCTATAACCTTCCTCCAAAATGGGCTTTCCAACACTGAAAGAACTTTTCAAATAGGACCACTAGTTCCTGAGATTAGCGCGTTCAAACAAACAAACTCTTTAGCTTTATAATATTAGTATAGATATGTACAGTATCTCTACCTCATACACAGCAAAAGTGAATTAACCTTTTTTTATGTCTCTTACAGTTGGCCGACCTCAGTTGCTTGGTATACCAAAAATCGACAAACACCTACGCTCCATACAACAAAGATTGGATAAAAGAGAAGATATATGTTCTTCTACGTCAAGCGGCCGGGCAGAGTGTTTAAATTATATGTATATATAAAACAACATTGACTTTATGTAACGTGATGCACATTATTTGAATATTATAACAACTTGAATGTTAGTGAAAATGTGTTTGCATAGTTTAATTGTGGGTAAAAACATGTATTTTCTAGTAAGATTATGCGTATTTGGTCTCATAAAATCTCTTTCCCAGTAATCGTTTAATTAAAATTGATAGTGTTTTATAAAAATAACGTACAATATAAAGATATGTTCAAAAAATGTTTTATTTTGAAAGTAATATTAGTAGGTAAGCACCAAGCTGTTATACAAAGAAAAAAAATTGGTTGTCTATAAAGTCGGTTTACTGACGATAATTGAACGCCTCAGAGCGAGGTAACGCCGCATGAGTCATGTTTTTTCGTGCGTGCAGCCGGCTCTATCCAATTATAAGACGTTTTCACGTCAAAAAACAAAGATTTTAAAGAAAAACTGTATTTTAAAATATAGGTATGTAATCTATATGTACAAACAATAAAGATATTAATTTAATAATTAAATTGGGCATAAAAGTCTACGCATATATTATTTATGCTCAGAAAAAACTTATAATATTCAAATAATGTGCGACATGTTACAAAATTAACTTTTTTCTATATTAAGTCAAATTAAGACTATTCAGAGCTTCATCAAAGAAGTTTTTTTTCCACCAATTATGGATGATTTTCTATGGTGGCAACTTTGTATCTAATATTTTGATTTACTAAACTGATTATGAAAATGACTCATTTATTAATACATTTTTTTTTTCAAAATAGTTATAGAAAAAATATTGTAAAAATAAGCTATTAAAATTGTATGTCACTTGACCAGCTTAGAAAAATATAGATAAATAAAAGCACAGATTAAAAATACAACCTAATGTCATTTGATAATTATTTAGATATACATAGTCTGTATTTCATGACGTAAAATAAAAATGTTAGGTAGCTTTTTCATACTGTTTTGAAGAATTATTCAAATATGTACGTCTACATTAATAGTATTACATATTAATTTTCTTTCAAAATATTGACCATACGACATTGAGTTACTATGTACTACGTACTAGAGAGGACATCGCTACTACACTATTTGTAACACGAGTTAGAGTCCATCGTCTCAAACAATTTTTTTTTGTTACATTGATTGGTTTAAATTGATAAATTTATTCATATTTTTTAATAAGATAAACAAAATTTATTTGTTACATTGAAAGGTTTGAATTTATAAGTAATAAGAGGCAGAATATCTACAAAGTGTATGACTCACTAGCCGCCACGCGCCGCCGCGCTTGTCGCACAGATTTTGTTCGTGGTGTCCTCTCTATACGTAGTAATAATACCTCAATGCCATACGCCATTTTTTGTACTTTTCTAATTTTGGAATCACTTGTAAAAGTAACCTTTGTATTAGTATTTTGTGTATGATTTACAATTGTAGACTATAAAAGAGAATTTCATTTTTTTTTTGTTAAGGAGTATGAATATTACTTTTGTTATAGATTTAAGGTTTAATATAAGATTAAATATAATAAGAAATGTGATTGTTTTATTTTTCCTCATATCATCCAATTCAAAATAATAATAATATGCTTTATTTGTCTTATTTTTGCATGATTTTTACGTTTTACGCAGCATCTCTTCGTAGAAAAACATCAGTCATCACTACATACCTAGTATAGTATAAACTACAAACACAGAGATCAGTTCTAAGAATTAATGATTTCAATTCTTCGATCTTGATAAAAATAAATTTATATTATAAAAGTCGCTAGTGTACACATTCAGACAATAAACCATTTTTAATGTCTACTTCTAATATCTTCTATAATCAGTTCTCTTACATTTTCAAATTTATTACAAAACACATCGACACCCTGTCTTGATTCTCGCGCCAAAATTCCGATCAACTGAATAAATTGAACCAACGTCAATCCTTCGAGATTAGGATCCAGGCGTTCGTAGGATTTTGTGAAGAAATTCTCTGATATTATCCTACCATCTATAATTTTGCATTTAACAAACCATTTTAGTATTATAGGATATTTGGCCAAATTTCCATCGCTAGCGCCTCGTAGCGACACATAAACTTCTTCTAAATTCATAACAGAATAATGTGATTTTATCAAAATAATCAATTATGAAATAAAAAGGGTGGGTCATGGTTTTTATATTAGATATATGAGTTCGACTATATTTCGTTAATAATATTTAATAATCAATGCCAGAGTTTTGAGAAAAGGAAAAGAAATGCTGAAAATAGGTAGTTACTTTTAATAATTCAAAAAATGTAAGAAATGGGAATTAAATTTATAACACTCATTGACGGAGTGAATTAGTTATTATAATTCATATATTTAAAATACTATCCTGTGGGAGTGACTCCGTATAACATCTGCTATATGTCAGTGAAAGTCCCATCAAAATCGGTCTAGCTGTTCCAGAGATTATCCGGAACGTGACAAAAATTGTAAAAAAATAATATTTACAGTGTTCATCATTCAAGTACATCCATAAAAGCATTTAGTAAAAATCTGTTACTTCAATATTGCAACCATGGACCTATAATTCTCATTATTTAGGTATTCTTTAAATATCAATTAGGACAGGTATCTTAGTAATATTTAACAAGCATTTAAAATTATTCTACAAAAAAGGAATGCAGCAAATTTATCACATAAGAAGCGGCAAGTATCATTATAATTATTTTTTTGTGAAAATTTCACAACGCCATCTAGTGTCAAATTAAGTCTCATACATTTATCTGAATTTATAAAATTCCGGTAGCATAGTTTATTTTTAGACCCAAATCTATTTATGATGAAAAAGAGAAATTGATGCCTATTGAAAAATTATTTTATCGATAAAAAATACATTATAATCAAGCTTTTTAAAGTATCGATATCGATAGAACGAGGCTTTTAAGTATTATGTACATTCAATTATTAAGCTACTTTTATTTTCTACAGCAAATCAATGTTGTAATTTGTGATGATCTATAGTCTGTTGTGTGTGTGTTGGCTCATAAAAATGTAATTGCGTAAGGTCAGATTGAAAAGCTTTTTGATAGAAATTTTGAAATTTAAATACACATTGGTACAGCCGTAGTCCGTAGAGCGAGAACGGGTACAGCTTGATACCACTTGATACCGGATACGTAACCGTCAAAATGTCACACAGTTTCTCCTTTTGAGTTTTGGAGTATTTTTCATGTGAAATAGTAAAGTACGCAATACGGCGCTAGATGGAGCTAGTGACTGAAACTTCAACTTCATACAATAAATGATACAAATATGCAATAGCTTTATGCGTTAGGATATACACACACCGGCACAATTAGCGGAACAGAAACCGATACGCGAGAACATCGTCTGGGATTTGAACGAATGGCAGCAGGTTCTCTTTACTGATGAGTGCAGAGTTCTTTTAAAACAGATCAATGGGAGACAGCGAATATGGAGACACAGAGGAGAACGCCAAATATAGTCTAATTTTGAACACACAGTGGCTGTTGGTGGCGGCTCGATTATGGTTTGGGGAGGGATATGTTTGAGAGCTCGCACGGAGTTAGTGATAGTCACAGGAGGGACCATGACAGCAGATCGATACATCAGAGACATTTAAGAAGAACATGTTGTACCATTTGCCCCATTTATTGGTGACTACTTTATTCTAATGCAAGATAATGCTCGTGCTCATAGTGCACAATCGGTACAGGCATATCTGAGCCACGTAGGTATACCGGTGATGCAGTGGCCAGCAAATTCCCCCGATATGAATCCGATAAAGCATGTCTGGGACTTGCTAAAAAGAAGGGTTAAATCCAGAATGCCACCCCCCAACAATCTGAATGAACTTGGAAACGCATTACTTGAGGAGTGGGAGCGGTTGCCTCAAGAAATCATCTATAACATAATCTGTAGCAAGCCCAGACGAATGGAAACCGTAATCAGAGCAAGAGGGGGAAACACTCGTTATTAATTTTGCTTTAATTTTATTGTCAAATCATTTAATGCTTACTTTTTTATTTTTTTGTGATGGTTCATAATCATCTAAAAATTTCACTTATTTCAAATTTCTTAATTTTTCAATAAAAAATAACGAAGACTTTTCAAAGTCGTTGTTAAAAGATGTTAATCAACTTGTTATTTTGTATCTAATTACATTTTCGTCAAATATATGCGTTATTATCTCATAGTCTCACTTTTTTTTCTGTTCCGCTAATTGTGCCGGTGTGTATATATTAAATTCATGATACACTTATTACTTGAATCACAGATAGTTATAATATAATACTGTAATTATACTTTTATGATTTATGAACTAACTAGCATTCCGCTCGCGGCTTCGCCCACTTTGTCTAAACCTGCTAAATTAAAGGTTTACTAAAATTTATAGATGAACTATCTATTTGAAAAAACCTAATCTAAATCTGTTGAGTCATTTTAAAGATCTAAGCATACAGACATACAGACGGCGGAAAGCGAATTTGATCTGAACCTACTATGTAGTGATCATCATTGTATTTTTTTTACATATTATTTGAGCACTAATAGAGGTATCGCATAATAATAACAATGTTTAAATTCTATACATTTCTATTTATTTTTCGATCATTTCGATATTTTGAATAAATAAAACACAAAATAATGTTCATAACATTTATTAGCCTAATCTACTATTTACATATTATCTAAAAACGATACCACAAGACACACAACATTCAATTATTAAGCTACTTTAATTATAAATTTCATTCAAATTGGTGCAGTATTTTAACTCAGAAAATATACCAGACACATTTTTAATATTTTTTGTGTGTCTTATGTTATCGCGTACAATTTTTTTGTATGTATGTCTACAGAAAGTCGGAACGCTCGTACAAATTTCCGTAGTGCTGTTTCGCAACTAACATGTCGTCTTCATTCACTTCTATGTGTTTTGGTGGAATCATCGCGGCGCCTACTGATCTGAAATATAAATAAAAAACTTGTCAGAATTGATAATTTGTTGTTTTTATTTAATAGATAGGTATATTATGTTTTTCATGTCCTGTAGGTATGTAAGGTATGTATAACAAGTAAGGAACTCTATGAGATATCTAATAATTTGTTAATTTATTGGAAAAACAAAAATAAAACATTTACGCTAATTTTGTCTTGATCGTGGTTTAGAAAAAGATTGTAAAAGTTGATATAAACAATTTTTGAGTTTGAGTAAGAGTTGTAAGTCAGTCAAATTTTGTTTTAGCAAATCTTTACATTAATGCAATAATTTGAGTTTGAGTACACACCTGCCCTCAGCGTTGAGAAAGTTGAATGTTGAGCACGCGTGTTCAGTCGGCAATATCTCAACATTGAGTTTCGCTTCCCGACTCGCTCTAAACACTGTGTTCAGTGTCTTACGATCTTTTGAGTCTAGACCTAAGATCTGAAAAAAATAAAAAAAATATAAGTAGTAGTTTTTTTTTGGCAAAATTATTTTTTTATTTCTATACTAATATTATATAGCTGAAGAGTATGTTTGTGTGTTTGGATGAACGCGCTAATAAAGAACTAAGGGAGCCGATTCGAAATAATATTTCGCTGTTACATAGCCCATTTATCGAGGAAGGCTATAGGCTATATCATCACGCTAAGACCAATAGGAGCGGAAAAATGCGAGTAAAACCGCGAGGCATAGCCAGCGAAAAATATTGTAAATTTGTATGATTTGAAAAGAGCAACTAAGAGTTTCTTGCCAGTTCTGCTCTGTAGAAACTGCTTTCCGAATTGATAATTAATTACTATGCACTAAGATTGTAACAAAAGTGCTACTATTTTTTTTAACTATCAAATGTTTATATAAGTTAAGTTTGTTTGACAGTTTGTCTTTGTGGATTACTCACCACGAGGTCAATCTTCGGGACAAGCAATCTAAAGAACGCGAGAGACTCTGCTGTTATTTCATCTGCGTTGTGGACTTGCCAAGAGAGCACTGTTCTGAAATATTATTGTTAATGCTTTTACAAAATAATCGCAATATAAACAATGGAATATAATGAAAATTCAATTATTTTTTGTATTTTTCAAAAATTATGAAATGTAAAATATTTGAAGTGAAACTTCTTTAGACGCATCCATACTATAATATTATAAATGCGAAAGTAACTGTCTGTCTGTCTGTTACTCAATCACGCCTTAACTACTGAACCAATTTGCATGAAATTTGGTATAGAGATATTTTGATACCCGAGAAAGGACATAGGCTACTTTTTACCCCGGGACATAGGATAGGTTTTATCCCGGAAATCCCACGGGATCGGGAACTATGCGGGTTTTTCTTTGACTGCGCGGACGAAGCAGCGGGTGGAAAGCTAGTTGAGAATAAAATTTCAAGGTCGTGTCATGGCCAAGGTCATGGCAGTACCGTCACGTCATAAACAAAGGCGACAATTTTGGAATCTTTGAATTTTTCCAAAAAAGTTTCACTTCTGACACGTGACACACACACATTTTTTAAAATTAATTTTATTAAAATAACATTTTAATCTACATATTATGAAATAGAAAGAATTATTTTTTTCTAAAACTCACCTGGGGAATATAGCCATAGGACCAAGTACTGTAAGCCCATTGTTTAAACGGAAACCAAACTGAAATATACATAATAGTATTAACACAGATAAAATAATACTATACATGTAGTATTAGTATACTTATAGAATATAAACTGCAGAACTCAAAAACTTAAATTATTAAGTACAGGTTCATTATGAATTCAAATTTTTTAAGTGATATAAAACTCAAATTATATAAACGAGGTTAATACTTAACCCAATGCCTTAATGTCTAGTGGATATTTAATTTTAATATAAATTGCTTTATAATTATAGATATACCTACCGTACCATAGGAGTCTATCATCAGACCGAGATCCTGTTCCATATTGATAACCCGCACTGTGGTTTTGCCGTCACCCTCATATGCTGTTTTGTGACGAACATAACTGGATATCAAAATATATGATGTAGTTTAGTTGGTTAGGGTCACTTTTGGACTTAGCTGATTATAAAAATAAACTCTAAACCTAAATGAAAATATTACACTATGTAAATATGTAAATACAAGGTAACCTACGTTTTTAATCTAAAGAGCGTAAGTATATTAATTCATTCCATAAGAAATAGACTTAATAATTTGGGTAAGTGTATGAAAAAGTAATAAAAATGGTCATTTTAAATAAGAAGTGAATGAAAATATCTTTAAAAAATGACATATAATTAAGTACCTTGTGCATGAAAAATATTTCGTATTTACATTCACTGGTGATCGCTTAACGGCTAAGCCGACTAGTCGAAGTTTATTAAACAACATTTTCGAATTATTTTAATAAATGCGCCGCATTTAAATTATTAAAAATCTACGACAAAAATAAATCGACATTTATTTGACATTTGAAACAGATGATTGGTCATTTGTCAACATAAACATTAAACATTGACGTACGCCACAGAAAAGAAATGATATACTTAATATTTTTTACGTCTTGTAATAAAATCAACCTATTTATCGTCTGCAGCCTACTTTTCCTAAAACTTTGCATTTACATCAAATTAACATAGATAGCTACAGCTGTGGCTACAGCAAAAGGGTCGAGAGCATTCTTTCGGGAGATTCTTTTCTTTCATTCTTTTTTAATGTAAACAAAAACTAGTATTCTGCAACATTGCATAAATTAATTCGAACGCACAACGAAAGAATGCTCTACGCCTAGGCCTATCTTATAGCTACAAGAATTTGACATAGTGGCGTAAGCCGTAAAGAACATTGAGCATTCGCATTCGCTGTTCGCTCGTTTGATGTAAATGCAGCGTTACAGTTGTTTAGTTCTATAAATTTCACTGTTTGGTGTTCGGTTCTGCATTTGAATATTGTATCTTTTTAAGCTATTGCATAGCTTCTATCGCGGGCCTTGAGCGCGGGGACCGAGTAGAGAAATTCCGTAACGAAAAACCTCACACTCCCCACTCCGACGGGCGGAGGTGTGGCTTGAAGGCATAGCATGCAATAGCTTTACCGCGGCAGTCCCCGAGTGCCACACGTCGTTTTTTTTTAATTAATAATAATCAATTCGCCCATGAGTAGGCAATAGGTATTAATCTTATGTCTTTAGGTATTTTTTATATTATTTACTTTAATATTTTACCTACAACATTAAAAAAGGGAGGTGAAAAAAAAACAAATACCTATAGAGAAATGGGATTCGAACCCATGCTTTGGAATTAGGACCTAATTGATTAGGGTCACCTTATATGATACGGTTTATTATTTCAAATAAATATTGAATAGGTATGAGTCGATGTAGGAATAAAGTAAAAATGCGCAAAATTTAATTTAACAATTTATTTTTACAAAGTCATCTTAATTAACGACTAAATCAGTACAAAAATATAATACTCGCGTATAAACATGTATTTACAAATAGCTCGAATAAGGCAGAGTATATATATTTTACAGAGTTATTTCGATAACTTTAGGCGTCGTCCACACTAGCGGTAAGCTTCATGTATCTAGAACACCTTATATACCTCTTCTAGAGCTAGGAACTTGTAATAAGTATATTAATATGTCATATTTAATAGTATTTTAAACATTTCCAACAAAATTACACGTATTACAGTAAAATTATAAAAAATGGAATATTTATAGCAAATTTATTAAATAGTCGATACAATTATAATATTCGATATAAATATATTTCTAAAATAAAATTTTTAAAGACCGCTTGGGAAAATCCGACTGCGTAAGCCTCTTGATTGAAATAAAACATTTTTTCTGTTAAAAACCTCATTTAAATAAATTACGACGCACTATTTTTATTTATTCCTAAGTTTCATTACTTTTAATTTGTGCATAATTCAAAATGGCGGCCGTGGAAACCACGTTTTTGGCGCGAAAAGTGACATTTGTACAAGATTGGTAACTGTGTGATGAATTATGGCGAATATAATTTTTTTTTTAAAAGATAGATCAGACCATTATATTAAAAATACTAAGTTCTCAAATTTATGAATAAAAAATTTTCTTTTATGTCTTTTTCTGCTGAGTACTCATGTTTACATAGATTTTTGTGATATTATTCACAAAAATATAATCACAAAATGACAAAAACGATGTGCATTTTAATTAAAATTGTAACGAATAGGGTTGCCACTTCCAAAATTACAGAAAAATAAGAAAAATAGATTTGATTTTCTCTAGACAAATGTAGGTTTTTAAAAAATTCTTGATTTATCGCGAACTAAAATAAGAATTAAATAACGAAACTAATTAAAAATTTAAGAATTGGCAACCCTATTTATACAGATGTAATGTGATTATTGTATGCTGATGTATGGTAACACTGGATATTGACTAGTTCTATATTTACATACAAGTTACTACTGGTCAAAAATGGATACAATTTTTTACAAAATTCTACATGCTAATAGGCCAGGGGCTGTGCGGAAATTTTCTTATGTCATCTAATACGACAAATTCGAGTGAAAATCATCTTTACATTAACTAATAATATACTTTTATGTTTTAATACATAATTTATTTAGATATAAATTTTACTATAAAAAAATCTACCTTGTTATCATAATATGTCAAAATCTGGCCTTTAGAGCGAGACAGTGAATTTAAGAATATCCATTTATTTATAGCAATATTTATTTTACGAAAAAAAAAAAGAACTTTAATCTAAGTAATGGCTACAAAACATTTGTGTAATTTAGCCGTAAATAAATGAAATGAATTTATAACTGAGGTAGCTTTCGATACAGCTTAAAGTGCCCTCTCACAATAAAATAAATAAATAAATATTTGCTATTATAATTACTTATTATTATGAGTTATATACTAGGTAGTGATTCTAATTACCCTTTCTCTACTTTCTTGGATATAAATTCTTCAACTTTATTCGTGTGCAATAACATTTTAAATTTAAACAAACATTTTAATAACCAAGATAAACAACTAATATTTCTGACGAAAAATACTTGAAAATGTTTGCAAAATTTACATTAAAATTGAGCATATCATCAATATCACATCACCATAAACAAAACCATTTATTTATTTCACCAAAAAAATCAAATGACACAATTAAATCCGCCTGCAGCTCCTGGCCTACAATTCCCCGTTGACGCTCGGCTGTTCCCGCGTCGGCCGCTTTGGTATGAACGAGACGGTCAACATGTCGTCCTCCTCTTGCAACAGACAACCGTCAGACGATTTGTTCCTTTGGAATAATCTGTGGATTCCATTGTTTTTTTTTATTTTTGGTCTATGGTCAGATGTTAGGACATTTTTATTTTTTACATCTGTGGTTGAACTTTAATTATAGGGGCAGTTTGACAATTTTTGATAAATAGTGTCAGGTTAAACCAAACAATATGTGAAACATTTAAAAAATCTATAAACTAAACATATATCAAGCATAAACCATAATAAGACATTTGTTGAAATGATATTGCATTCATTTAAGAACTGTCAAAGTGACAATTATTCTAGAATTAATGAATTATGAATATTTTGATGGACCAATAAGAGTAATAAAAAAGTCTCCCGGAAGTTGCGTCGCTACGTGCGCGCACTTTCTTACTAGCCCATAGAGTTGATGGGAGAGACAAAATAGTTGCGGAGACAAAAGTTGCTCTTGCGCGCTAGCTCTAATAATAAATGTTATCTACTGAACATTCATGTAAATTAAATATTTTATAAAAAAATCTACTAAAACAAATGTCTTAATATGGATGTTAGTGTTAGTATTTTTTTTTCAAGAAAAATTTGATATTTTTTTTAAAAAGAAAATTTAAAAAATCCTTCCATGTCCGGATATGGAACAGTACCATACATCTGTTTCTCTGATCGATTTTCTTTACAAAAAAATAAATGAAATAAACTTTGTGATCAGCCTTGCGTGCATAAACATCTATTTTTTTATATAAATATTTTAATAGGTGATCAGCATACTGTGCGGACCCTATATTTTTTCAAAATAAATTAATTTTTAGTACTTTAAAAGCTTAAAAGCTACCAACTAGTTAGTGCCGCCACCAGGACACACACGAAAATATATTAGTCAGTTACACACCAAACGACTAGACCTTTATTAGTGCTGTTTTCAGCGGGTCCCTCTTGCTAGAGTGGAACAAAAGAGTGATAGTGAGATAGGTATATAATTGTGCTGTTCCTATAATTATTAATATAGTATATAATATAGTACATACAATTAAAATTACAATAGCGTTACTGGTTTTGTACAAAACTACCCTCATTTACAACAAAAAACCTTCTCTATCTTCTACCTCACACTTTTAACATACTTTCCATACAAATGGTAAAAAAAATTTTTTTCGAATTTTTTGTGATTTTTTGCAAATTTTTTATCAAAATCTTCTTATATAGATAAATACATATACATACTTGGCCAACGGCGATGCTCTCGAATCCTGCGCATACACCTTATCATCTAACCCTCTATGAGCCACTATAGCTGTGGGCACGCTGCTTCGCTCGAGTCGTAAGGCTTGTTCATATTCTGGTGTCCGGAGATCTTGTGGGTTGGCTTTTTTGAACCTTTAATATTTAAAACATAATATTATTATCTAAAGATTTCTTTAACTGATTCGGAAAAAGGAAATTTAATGAACTGAAATGAGCAAAACAAGTAGCAATCTGTTGCCTACGGCCGAAATAGATCTACCAAAAGTAAGTTTTGTCTGTCTGCAGCATTATAATGTTTTTCTTTTTCATTGATTTTAGCAGCCGGGTTGTTATTGTAATATTTATTCCTCCAACTGAAAATCATTATTAACCCAGTTTCCTAGCAAATAGGTAAAAATGTAAATTCTAAAATAATAAGACTTACGTTTTGAGCAATAGACTGGAACACACGACTGACACGGAGCTCATCGCCATGGCCGCTGACGCCATCCACGGCTGGAAATGTGACGAAATCTCATTAAAATCGAACCACATAATATTATTTTTATTTAATTTGATTCATAAATATATGCAAAGATTTATTGAGATTATATTGGAATGAAAGAATATTTCAAATACAATAAATTATATGAATGAATGAATGATTGATTGAATGAATTGAATGAATAAACGATTACACGGTGTTTCAATCGATAATACCAAAAGTAATACAATAAACTAATTAATAATTATTTATACCAATATTAATCAATAAATACTCCAATCTGAGTATGCTTTGATGAATAAAAAAAGTATTTATTATCTCTAAAAGTACATAATATTGACTATTACTTAATATTATTGAACACATAACTATACTATCTGAATCTAAATATGAATGAATGATTCCTTCAAAACTTCGGTCTTTCATTCGTTCCTTAGTTGTTATTTACAAATGAATGAACGAAATAATATTTTGAATGAACGACTGAACGAATGAATCAACAAACATACCTGCAATTGCAGTCCAAATAACGCAAACGCCCCGCTAGCGAGCGGTATTCCCAGTAAATTATACACTGACGCGAATATAAAGTTCAATCTAATTCGTCGTACCGTTGTTCTAGATAGTTCTAGACACGCCACCACGTCTAGGAGATCGTTCTGGAATAAAATTATGTTATAGGTAAGTTATTATTTACCCAGACTTAGAAGACAGGGTTAAAAGATTCAATTTCAAACTCAAACATTAAGAGAAGCAAATTTAAATTGACATAGCTTTTTAGATTTTAGGTAACATTTTTATTGCATAATTTGCAAGGTTTGAAATGTGATGAAAAGTAAGAAAAATATGCCTTATGTTATAGAGGGATAATATCGTTTTTTGAATTAATAATTTTCAAAAGCCGTATTTGGCTGTTAAAAAAATATAAAATTCGATCGCTCTATTGAGACCACGGGTAGCTGAGTCAGGCGTCACTCGTGTCGCATTATGGCGAAAGACGCGGATTCGATTCCCGCTGAATTATCGAAAATTTTTCTATTCTTTAAAAATTTAAATTTACATCTCTCTCATTATTTTTTATACTTTCATCTTAAATACTTCTGAAACAATAAAATATGTACAGTTTCGACTTACCTACTATTTTATTACATGCATAGATTTACATCTACCTACTTCTACCAAAAAAAATATTTTTTTCTATGAAATTGATGTTCCATTTTTAATAAAATTGTGATCATCGAACCCACTTACCCTCATAAGCACAAGGTCAGCAGCCTCCACGGCCACATCAGTGCCGCTAGCAATGGCTATACCAACGTCAGCTTGCGCTAGAGCGGGCGAGTCGTTTACACCGTCACCTACCTGTTGTAATATATGAATAAATAATTAAATTTAAAAACCTTTTCTTTTACAAAAAAGTGAACAGGTAATACAATTTTACTTGGATTTTAGTTTTAATTTTATAGCATTCCATACCTTTAATTTATTAACAAAATTTAAAAGTGTCCATATGGAAGGCACTAGCATTAAAATAATGAAGTCGGTTAAAAAAGAAGCATCAACATCGTTACTCAGTTGAAAACTGTAAGGTAACAAACGAAAAAAAAAACAACGAACAATCCAATTGATTTCATTCGAAGTCGGCTAACTGCTTGATATTACTTTCCTACAAATAATAATTAAAATAAATAAAACAAATTACTACTTAAAGACACTTACCATAGCCACTTTCTGTCCCTTTTCCTGCAACTTTTGTATCTTGGCCACTTTGTGCGATGGCAACACTTCCGCGTACACTTTTGTGATGCCAACCTGAAAATTAATTGCAATAAAATAAAAATTATATCAAATACTTGTTGTGGCAACTTAAAATCAAATAATTCTAATTCACATATGATTAAAAAGTCATCCAAATTTAATGTACATGCATTTTATATACTTTCGTTTGATTCATTCGATAAATCTTTGAATGAATTCAATCGTTAGACCATTCATATTTTATTCATTTACTAGCTGCGCCCCGCGGTTTCACCCGCGTGACTCCGCTCCTGTTGGTCTTAGCGTGATGATAATATACATATAGTCTATAGCCTTCCTCGATCTAACACCGAAATAATTTTTCAAATCGGACCATTCGTTCCCGAGATTAGCGCGTTCAAACAAACTCTTCAGCTTTATAATATTAGTATAGATTCATTCATTCGTTCATTCATTCACTCACCTGTCTAGCTATAGCCACAGCAGTTTTCCTATTATCCCCCGTCAACAAACAAACTTCCAAGCCCATTTTCTTCAAACAGTATACAGCGAGATGGGCCTCTGGCTTCACCTCGTCGGCCACACCGATCGTGCATACTAGCTGATCTGGAAATTTATTTTTTTATATTATTTGATTTAGGGCCGATTTTTAGTTAAAACTTAAATCGGCAACTAAAAATCCTTAGTTAAAACTTATTCATCGTATATCGTATTAAACAACCATTTTAAAAATGTGTTACTTGTCCACTTTTTGACAGTTTTTAGGTGACATCTCTATATTATTGTGTAATACTTTATTGGACGGATAAGATTTAACCAACGATTGAAAAATCAGCCCTTAATAAAGTTGAATAGAAAAAATTCGATCACGGGGCGGGACTCGAACCCGATTTTTTTCTATTCTTTATAAATTTATATTTATAAAGCATTTGAATGCCATAAAACCAAAAATATTAAATTCAAAGTTGTCACATTTTTTGCGAGGATTTTACAAATAGGAGAGAAATTGGCTTTCAAAACTGAATAACACATTATTTAAATTAAGCGACTTTTATATCTTTAGTGTACTCTTTTTATAATTCTACAGGGACATGTATTGTCCCTGTTAAAAAAACGTATCTGTATTTTTCAAGCGAAACTTCTTTTTGAGAGTAAAATTTCAAGGTCGCGTCATGGAGCAAGGTGACGATTCTGGTATCTTTGAATTTTGCCAAAGTAGTTTCACTTCAGACACACGCTCTTTTGAAGTGAAACTTCTTTATTGGGGTTGGAAAAAAATTTAGTGTAACATTTTTTCGTTACGCGTGACATTTTTCCGTTACGCGCCATCTTTTTCTTATCCCTACCACGCGTGATTCGACGTATTTCTGTAAAGTTGCATATAGTAAATTATTTTTTGAAAAATAAGGTCATAAAGAAGTTTCACTTCTTACG